>OV049874.1:7148241-7230741 GCA_920104075.1 Melanargia galathea | reverse complement strand
AATGAAGTCTTTTTTCTCTCTTACGCTTCAGTATAATTAGGAATAGAACCCTATTACATTTTACGGTCTGATTAGATGTGGTTTAATCTTCAATACATAGTATAAAACAAAGTCGCTTTCTCTGTTCTAATTGGGTGAATTTTTATTTTGTTCGTCTGTCTGTCAAAATCACAGATAACAGAAACTCCACTCCAGAGTATTTCCACTCAGTGGTCAGTTTCAGAACTTAGAACCATACGGCTTAACTAAGAGAAGATTTTGAGTATTTGACTCTCATTAAGTTTAATGAATAGTATTAGATATTAGTGATACCTAGTAGCCGGAATCAACAGGACACCAAAGTCTCCTCCAAACCTCCAAAGTCGGCCACCCATCCATTTCCTGACTTGGGTCAAGGTTGCTTATCAAAATTATTAAGAAAATCGCGCTTCTGGTTTTATTGGCAAAGACGAATCTCAAACTACTGGAAGGAACGGGCTTAGGCACACAGATAGCTATTAATGTGGCGTACGACATCCGCAAAGAAAGGATTTTTGAAAATTCAACCCCTTAGGGGGTAATATAGGGGTTTAAAATTTGTGTAGTCCACGCCAACGAAGTCGCGCCCGCGACTTCGATAAAAAAATATACCTCTTGGCGTTTTATTATTTACCTACACTTTACTTTTTATTAGAACTCAAGACCAGTAAGATTGACCCCTTGCTAGAAAACTTAAAAAGTCACATCTCCCTAAATAGTGCACCGATTTCGATGAAACAAGAACCATATATAGCTTCGAATAAAGTAAAATACATTTATTAAAACAAAATGAATATTTGTTCAGTATTTTTTGTGTGATGTGGGAACAGACAGATTTTTATATATCTTTGAATTGGTCAGTGTCTGATGCAACTTTTGGACATTTTTCGATTTTTTCCTTCATATACACACTAAGACTCATCTTCTTACCAAATTTCAACATTCCACATACACGGGAAGTGCGTCATAATTTTGATCAGTCAGTGAGTAGGTCTTGTTTTATGTGATTTTCAAACCTCTGTATCTCAGAAACGGTTCAACTTGAAAATTTGAAACTTTCAATTTATCATCACATCCACGAGTTTAACTTATATTTCAAATTTCGTAGGATTACTATCCCGCGAACCAGAGTTATGAGGGGGGTCAAAACAGCTCGAAATGGATCGTGTAAATAACACACTCATGCGACAAGGCCGGAACTTGGCCTGGCGCACTTCGTGCGCCTAGATTTTTTGGGAACATAGTTTTTGCAATTGTTGCAAAATCTTTTGTAAATTTTACTGATACTTCAGTTCGACGGTTACTGATTCTGAAAAAGCTATGTTCAGGTTTATTATTAACAAATAATAGGTAACGTATGTATAGCATCCAAATTAACATAAGTGAAACGATAATGCTATGGAAACACTTCTGTTTTATAATATTAATTATAATATTTTATTTATGGGTAATAATTAAAGTTTAATGGATTCAAATCTGCAAAATTCCTGTTGAGTTTACAAATCCGTCTTGCTTAGTCATTACTATTCCGTAGAAGGCTCTCTGCGCACGTACAAATAACCACGTGAGCTTGACAAATTTTATCATATTCATACTATTGTCTACGGAGCGCGATTTGAAATTGGTACACCTTCTACATGTCTAAAACCTAGGCGTGCATACCTAATTCTTAAGTTTGAACAAAAATAACGCACCACAGCCTGAAAAATGTTGCCAGGGAGAGATCGTGTTTAAACGTCGGGATCGTGAATAGTCGACCGCTTTGGTCTCCCATGCTCTTATAACCCCCGGCACGTAAGTCGAGTGCTGACCTTCAAGTGCGCGCAGCGTTGTACGAGTGAGCGGGACACAGTATGATTGGAGAGGCAATCAGCACTTACGAGGGATCCGCGAGAGCTAATCAGTGCTTACGAACGATCCCCACGCCCTCCCCGCGACCCCCTCACCACCCGAGATACCTCATTTTCGACTTCTGCGCATTGAAGGTCACCGCTCGACTTATTTGCCGTGACTTGTACCATATAGTAAATGTAGGTCATGTTGTACCTACCTATTTTTAGTTAATTTTTACCTTTTACTTGTCCCAGGCGAAAAGCGCGGGCTTAACCCGGTGTAAAGTACATCATGCCAAAGCTTTTCAAATGGTCTGTTATAGAAAGTATTCAATTTTTTACAGGCAAATTCGAATAAATAAGGTTTGAATGTATAAACATCCACAAGAGTTTCAATTTGAATAATACGGGGATAGGTATGATATAAAATCGTATTGGAACACATTTGGGAATGTATTCTCGAGTAATACATTTATTTAAATACATTTTAATAGCAATATACAGGCAATAAATAAAACGAAATACGACGGGAATGGTTATTATACCTAAGAAGAATTTCATGTGCCGCTCTCATTTTTTACAGAAGCGTTTATGTAGGTACAGATATGTTATTTTTAAAGATTTCAATATTATAACACGTTCTTTAATTTAGCTATATATATTTAGTCCTCGATTTTGTGTACAATAATATTTTCCAGAATAAACAATGTCCTAAAAAACTAAAATAGCATATGTTCACAAAATAAATATATTTATTTTTCACCTCAGTAGCTCAAAAAGGGCGTGTTTGCTGGCCAAAACCAGTGAGCAAAACTCGTTTTTGCTAATTTTGAGAGTTACGTCTAACTTTGTTAGTTTATGTTTTACTTATAGGCACATTTTTCGCACAGGCATCAGCCCAACTATATTGTAAAATTATAATAATTAATAAAACACATTTATTGCTGTGACGAGTTTTAATCCAACAAAATACGAATATCACACAAGGGGCACAAATCTAAAAAATCTAAAGTTTTCACCGATATTGAAAAGTTCTTAAAGCACCAGATGAAAATTTTCTCGCTGCAAAAAAGATTTATTTGATAAAAAATTTGAGTCCCGACTGGCACTTCGCTGATTTTTAAGTTAAGCATAATAATAAGTAAGTAGGTACGTAATCTGAATGTAAAAAATACTTTTTGTTTCAGTAAATATTTTTGTTACTTACATCTTGTATTTTTTCGCTATTGAGGTGAAAAGTTGTATGTATCACACGATAGCAAACTTTTTGTTTCTTGTGCCTTTGAATCCCTCACTACACTCAGGATTCTATATAAGAATCACTCGCTACGCTCGTGATTCTAAATTAGAATCCTTCGCTCGCTCGGGATTCAAACTAGGCACTCGCATCAAACAATAATTTTGCTATCTTGTCAAACAAATAACTATTGTAAGGGATTTTTTAACACGTGTTTTACTTAGTAGATCATAAATACAAAATTATATCAGCTCTCTTGCAAAGCCAAATTGTAGAGTTTTTAAATAAGTGTTAATTATTTACAACTTTGAACTAAAACATATCTGTCTATTTCAAATGAGTGTTAAGTTCTTTAAGTTAAGCGATCAGCAAATGAAAAGTCTTTGCATCTTGTGCATTCTTCGTTACTTATTTAACAGAAATTATGCCATTCCTTACATCATCAACTCACTTTATTATGTCTTCCGGATATTTTTTTGCGGCTATCTTGTTATTTAGAATCAACTTTTAAATTCGCTTATAGTTACATCCTCTGATATTGATAACCGAAATATGCGACTCTTACAAGACGAAATATAACGTTACCATCAAAAAATTGAATACCAAAATTGAACACAATGCATTACGAAGGTTGTATGTGGTGCAAAAATTTTATACACTACTGCCAACCACGAGCACTGCTGAATTCGGAAGTAGATACGGGGTACCGCAACACGATTCTCTGCCTATGCTCATTGAGCTGTAGACAATAGAGATGCAGACGTCATACATCACTAAGTCGACTGCGGAAAACCTGCATCAACTATTGCTATAATCTCAATTGTGGCGATTAGCTGAATTTATGGTGTTCTTACTGCAACAGTGTATTTTTTCCAATAACGAGAGCGTGCCATCCAATCAGAAGTCATTGCAATCTATCTACCTACCTCTTGTTGTCATATAATGAAAATAGAGCCAACTGCCAACGATATGGCAGACAAAGTAAAATCAGTTAGGCAGGTAGATAGAGTGTCAGTCGTTCAGAAGTGATTGCAATCATCATACAAAATCATACTGTAGCTGTCAAACTACGGTGGTAGGTAGGGTGTATCTATACCAACATGTAAGAGTTTACAAATTTCAATAACGTTGATCAATTTCAAGTAACTTGAAAGTAAAATGGACCTAAACTAGATTGTTTTTAAGGTTTGATTTCATCCACACAAATACAACCAGCGCCACAAACTCTTTTAAATTTTGCATTTAGAATTATTTTACATAGACAATGTGGCTAATTCTGTTGTACACAATCTCTAAACCTAAACTAAAATGACAGGCCTAAATCTATTGCTATCCTTTTCCGCAGTGAGCACTGTGAAAGAGATAGGAATAAATTTAGACCTGTCATTTTAGTTTAGGTTTAGAGATTGTGTACAACAGAATTGGCCACAATAGTTTATTGATATTCTAAATCTAGCAAAAATCTAACAAATCTGGCTACGGGTGTACCCTTAACTAGATGAGGTCGTTTTGGGGAACATCACCATCTCTAGAATATGGCACCTCTACGCCAGTGCCCCTTCCGTGCCCAATATGAATGTGATCCAATTTGTCAGGCTCACGTGGTTATTTGTACATGCGCAGGTGCGGCCTCACCCCGGAATAATAATGACAGATGCGAGTTGCAAACTCTTGCGGAGCCCTGACTGAGTTCGCGCGCCCTCGTCATTTGCGGGGCTTTGGTGCGCTTCCACATTATCCGGTGCGATTTCGGCACTACAGTACCCTTAGTAAAAGTTTGCACATCTTATCACTTAATTTAAATAATATTGTGAGATGGTGATAAAAAGAACTGACTGAGTTTGTTATGGGCTCTTCTCAGACCAGCTGGGTTATTCTGTAACTTAGTTAGCAACTGAAAATATTTGCCAACGAATTAGTTTGATATACATTGCTGCTTTACTGTGGGAAATATAAAGTGTTTTCATAATTTTACACAGTAAAGCAGCAATGTATATCGAACTAATTCGTTGGCAACTATTTTCAGTTGCTAACTAAGTTACAGAATAACCCCCCAGGGCCATTTGGACCATTTGGAACACTCGTAGTTTTAGTTTTAAGTTCTCTTAGTGAATAGTGTTTAGTTGTACAAAGTACCTACGAGTTTAATGTATACTTGTAGAAATCTTGAACTGACGATTGAATTTATGTGGATTTATTATTATATTCATGTTGTTTTACGTTTTATGAGTTATATCGTAAGGGATATCGGATCGAATAATGTGAAAACGCCTTTACTCGGCTTAGATATACAAAAGACTTGACTCCGGATTATTTTAGTTTGGAACCCATTAATTAAGATTTAAGTTAGGGAAATTGTTTGAGTCTTTGAGATTAATTTTGTTTATCTTGTTTGAAGCCTTTTAAAGTAAAAACATTCCAGTAAATATACCTTCTACTTGTAAAAGAATCTCACTTAACCAAACATACGCTATAAAGACAGAGTTTTCCCAGTTTTAACTGGCTTCAAAAAGGAGGAGGTTATCAATTCGATCCTTATTTACATTTTACTCGTATGTATTTATTATTATATCGTAAGTATTTATATTTCGTGGATGTCCACGCATAATTTTTACAGGGTGAAACAATTTGAACGATCCTTTTTAGGATTCCGTAGTAAAACCAGGAACCCACAAAATTAAAATTTGTCAAAGTTATATTAACTTGTTCCAGTATTGTACTAAAATTTTGAAAAAAAAAAAAAATATCTGTTTCAAGTTTTTCAAGAAGGCTGGATCTTCCTAACGTACAGAGTATATTCAATGTAATACTTTATTAATACTAATATACTATTATACTAATAATATTATAAATGTGAAAGTGTGGATGTTTGGATTTTTGGATGTTTGTTACTCTATAACGTCGCAACTACTGAACCGCTTTGACTGAAATTTTGAATGGAGATAGATTATGCCCTGACTTAACACATAGGCTACTTTTTATCCTGGAAAAATCTACAGTTCCCGCGGGATTTTGAAAAAACCGAAAACTACAGCTACAGCTATAGGTAGATTACTATAGCAAACTGCCTTGAAAGTAGGTATAAAGGTTGGAAAAGGAAGCGGGAACGGAAACCAGATATCCACGATTCCCTCAGGATTTGTGAAAAATCGAAATTCACGCGGGCGAAGCCGCGGGCAAAAGCTAGTTAATAGGTACTATTTTTAAAGTTTGTTTTAGGTTTTAGCAACTTAAGTCTTTTTTTTATTGTTGTTGTTTTTGGGGTTTTTTTCAAGATGTCACTCCTGTAGGTTCAACAACCTGATATGCTTACTTAAGTCGATTTATTGATTTCAAAAATGTATATTTTTACGAAATTTTTAAAAGATTCCGACCAAATAAAACTTTAATAATGTAATCTGAAGTAGGTACGAAAGAGGGAAATTGCATTGAATATTACGAAGGTAATATGGAAATCTAGATATTGAGCATTCGCCTTACCGTTATATTCGAATCTCGATTTTGTACGTACGTACACTCGCATATGGAAAATTTAATAAAATTTCTTGAATTTAGAACGTAAACTACTTTTCTTAATCGAAGTGCCGCTTTATTTCAAACCGATTTGTTAGTTACGTGGGTGTTTTGATCGATCTCTTTTCTATAAGTTACTGGTGCTATATTATGTGCTTATGAGATGCTTTTCGATCCTTCTGGATGTTTTGTATTCACTAACCATTACACATACATATTATATTTCTTCAGAGTTATTGAGTAGGTTGTTTTACAACATTTTCCAGTTACCTTCACAGAAAAGCACGTAGTAAATTGTAAATGTTAAAGTTACTTACGTAACTAACTACTATGTTTCTTTGTCTCCTTCTTAGTATTCTCTGTTAATCTCTATCGAATGACTTGTTAGTTATGAGAGTTACTGGTCAATTTAATTCTTAATTTTACAAGAATGTCAGCACAGTGTTCCTTCGGCAGTGTTCTCGAGCTGGCAAAATGCTGTGCTGACAAATCTTCTAAGGCTTTCGATTAGACCTAGGTCTAGCACATAACAAACAAACAAACAAACAGAGACACTTTCACACTATCTATCATATGTGGTAGATTCAATTGACGATTCAAAAGTACTTGTAAAAGTTTATTTGAATAAAAGACTTTTCTATTCTATTCTATCTACGGAACCAATACCGCTACGACATAGCCCTACGACATAACGTAGGGCTATGTCGTAAATAAAGTTATATATAGTTCTACGACTGACATGAGGTGATACAAAAAATATTTTATAGATTTCATTTTGCATTTTTCAATTGCGTTACGATGGGCAGAGTGATTTATTTTTAATCAGTCTTCCAACCGTAATGCAATCATCAGCGAAAAATTGACGAGGCGACAGATTGTAATCCGCATCAGAGGATGTCACTTCACTTCTTAATTTACCTGGAATATTTTATATGTATATTCGTAGGGATAATTTTCTCTGAAATGTAAAATTTAAGTTAGAGAAATTGTCACGTGCAAATATGAACTTTAAGGGCCTGTTTCACCACCTTCTGATAAGTATCAGGTAGCTATCTACAACCTTTGTCTTTGTCATTTGACATAAAGTAAGAAAGTGACAAAACTTACCTTTAGGCTATCAGACACTTATCAGAAGGTGGTGAAACAGGGCCTTAACGTCCAAATTATACCTTTCAATTTTTTTATTGCACTGTCAATTGCGTTCCGCTGCGGTCCGGTACGCTCCGTTAGACGTGAATCGTACTTAATGTTCAAAGGGTTAGGGTACCTAGCTTCAAACCGTGTCGTCATACCCGAGCATTTTTTCGCGGATAATTTAACATTATGTCGTAATTATAATGCAAGATAACCGAACTAATTTTTTGAAAAAAAAAAAAAAAAACTATTTACAAAGAGAAAAATTTTTTTTAACACGACCCGGGACTCGAACTCAAGGCCTTGTGATCAATTAGGCAGTTCCACCGCCATTACAATCCAGTCAATCTATACTCATAAAAAGCATTGTCTTGACTGACTGACTGACTGATTGACTGACTGTCTGACCGACTGAACTACCAACGCACAGCCTAAACCACTGAAGTTAGAAACTTGTTTGACAGTAGGTTCCTTTTATGATGTAGGCGTACACTAAGGTTTATTGGCGCACCAAGTGATTTAAGTTAAATAGAGGATAAAAGTTTGTGAGGTATGTAACAACTAAGAAACCATCTTGACAAAATCGCTGGCATCGGCTAATATTGTATAATTTTATCAAATGTATATATACTATATAGATATACTATAAATCGAGCTAGGTGTTGAATCTCACATTGGAAATACAATAAAGCACACGTCACGAGCGGAATCCGAGTCGGCCGTTGTCGCCCGCCTCGCGCGCCGGCTGAATTTCAATTCCTACCCGCTTTCAACCGAAAATTTTAAGTCTAACTGCAAAAATATCGAAGTTGGAAAAACTTCAACGCGACACGGATGAAAAGACACGGCCGTGTTATAAAATATAACTTTTGGTATGCAAATATATTTTGGGTACGGGTCTCCCCGCAACTGCCATATCTGGAAAGTATTGACATGCTCCTAGTGAAAGATTGAAATATTTTCTCTGTTATATTCAATGAAAATAGAATCGTGAAAAGCGTTACTTTTGGCATGCAAAAATTTAAAACTGCCGTAGGCTAACCGAGAAATACTAATAATGTGTCATGTCCCTAGTAAAATATTTTTTAAATATATTCTTTATTCGTAGTAAGTACAAGGATCAAACTGAAATGCGCAAACTATATTTCGATGGCTCCTACGTAAACTATACTCATCACTTCTACTCCTAGAGTATGTGAAAAAATGTTTCAAATGACATTCAATTTCATTTTACTTAATTTTGATTTATGTTTTGAAATGCAATATTCCAAAAATAAAAAAATTCATCGGTTGAAAAGTTACGTCTAACAAATCGACAAATATTATTTTTTCGATTTCTGGGTTTTGCATTCAAAAAATAATCAAAATTAAAAAGAATGAGAACCGCTTAAAGCATTTTTTTCTCACAGCATAGTTTACGTCAATTCATTGGAATTCTATCGTACCCAACTGTTAACAAAAACTTCACACTTACGGAAAGGTACAAAAGGGTTAAATTTAAAAAATAAGTTTTTGTCTTGCAGATTTCAGTAGGCTTGAAATTATTTTTTCAAAAGTATTAATTAAGTATAGCTAGATTTCTTCAGAAATAAGTGTTTGTTACTAAAATATTGCGGTTGTTTTGGTAGATTATTATTTGGTTAGTTTTACCTATATGATAATACTAGCCGTCCGCCCCGGCTTCGCCCGTGGTACGTATATAGCCTATAGCACTCAAGGATCACGTACATATCCAATGGTGAAAGAATTTTTGAAATCGGTCCAGTAGTTCCTGAGATTAGCGCGTTCAAACAAACAAACTCTTCCGCTTTATTATATTAGTATAGATAATAAGAGAGAGCATCTCGTGAGAGACAACAGCAGGAGGCTGGTCCATACTTGAGACCATTTGTAGAGCACATTGCCGAAAATGGAACAGGCATGTTATGTCCAATATTGGACCAATAAATGCTAACGATGGTGATTATTAAGACTAAATTGTAGCTACAACGTATTTCGTAAGTAATCGTTTTTAGGGTTCCGTACCCAAAGGGTAAAACGGGACCCTATCCGTCTGTCCGTCTGTATGTCTGTCCGTCTGTCACCAGGATGTATCTCAGGAACCACGATAGTTAGACAGTTGAAATTTTCACAGATGATGTATTTCTGTTGCCGCTATGACAACAAATACGAAAAAACAGAATAAAATAAATATTTAAGAGGACTCCCATACCTACAACAAATGTGATTTTTTTGCTTGTTTTTGTTCGATATTGATAACGGCAACAGGTAAACGCATGAAATATTCACAGTATATTTAGTTACTAGCTGATCCCCGCAACTTCGTTCGCATAGATATAGGTTTTTATAAGGGATCGGATCGGATCCTATAATTCTTTCATGTACCTAAAAGTCTAAGTTACTCCTTATAACATTGAAAGTTCCATTAAAATCGATTCAGCCGTTTCGGAGATTAGCTGGAACAAATAGACAGACCGACAAACACAAATTTAAACGCACACCAGTTGAAAATAAGCCGTACGTTCAAAGATTCGGGTCCCAAGTTATTTAAACCCAATATTGAGGGTTGTAATGTCTGTCATTTCTGAACTAAAAACCGATGACCTTGAAATATTTATGGGACAATATATAAAGTACTACCTTTTTAACAGAAAAAGAATGAGTGAAATCGAACAACGCGTTAATGAAATACAGCTAAATACACGTTTTAACTTTCATCCCCTCTCCCAAGGGAACTGTGCTGAATTTCGGAATAAAAAGTATCCTATGTCCTACCTCGGAGTATAAACTCTAACCGTACTAAGTTTCGTTTGAATCCATTCAGTAGTTTCGGTGTGATGCGCGGCCAAGATACAGACAGACAGACAAAAATGAAAAAAATTGCAGTTTTGGCTTCAGTATCGATTATAGAGTGCCCTCCAATAAAATTTTTCAAAATATCTTCAATGTACAGAATTGGATCTGTTACAGTTTTATTATATTATAGATAGATATATTCACTTTAAAAATAAATACTTAAATTAAAATAAAACAAATATTTAAGGGGGGCTCCCATACAACAGACATGATTTTTTTTGCCGTTTTTATAGATTGATACGGAACCCTTCATGCGCGAGTTCGACTCGCACTTGGCCGGTTTTATTTAATTTGATTTCAATAGAAAATTTGATTTGAAACCCTTAAAAGACAGGGTCTAATTTAAAATAATTAGTGCTTATAGCATAAGAGGCGACATTATGGTTATTTTATAACTTTTTAATCTTGTTGAAAAATAGGAAAAAAAGTTTGAATCAAGTAGGTACATCAAAGAAATTTTTCCGTTTACATAACAATGTTCACTTGGAGTTATTTTTGAATTTTTTTTTGATGTTGCCATCCGTCACGCAGAGGAAGGTTATTTTCGTTGGTCATCTACCAAAATTTCACTTTACGACTTTCCCAGGTTGAACCGGGAAGCAAAGATCACTGGAAAAAGAGCACCTTGACAGCAGAAACGGTGGTTTAACGATATAAAGGAACACCCGACATTAACTATTTAGAAGTTAAGAAGATGACATTATAAAAAAGGTACGCAACGATAAAAATAAAAATATTTAAATAATTTATCTACAGTTTTGACAGTTATCTCACAGACTAAAGGGCCAACAGTTTGTGAGCTATCCGGTGACACAGGCCCTCTTGAAGTTTGAATTAATTACTCGGCAACTTGATTATTAATTTCTAGTATTTCGTTGTACAATTTCTATAGAGTTTACTCTTCATAATGATGTTTGTAGGGCCAAAAGTTGTTTGTCGAGGAGTTTATAATTGATTTTCAACTGGCTTAGCTTGATTGTGTAATATGATTAATTTTTGTTTGTTATTGTCATTCTTAGTTAGATGTGACAATAATATTACAGTGGGTAAACAAGTTCCTAGTTTATTATAGAATTTTGTAATTTGTAAAAAACGATTCTCTTTAAAATAGTAAGTAAATAAAAGTTGTACAAAGAAAACTACAGAACTCGAGAAAGCGTTAGAAGTAATTATGTGAGGAAAAATGAACAAATCTAGTTGACAATTCCGGAAGATTTTTTATTATGTTTAAAAAATGCAAATTTACAGGAGACTGTTTTATAACTTCTAAAAATTATTGCATCTAAACAAATAGATATTTAACCGTCGATTCATTAATATAAAAACAAAGTTATCAAAAAAAAAAATTGGACACTGCGATTTTAAGTATCAAAATTTTATTAAAAAATTGATTTTTTGGACTTGTCACATTATTGAAGCAAAGAGCACAAATCGCATATGTAATGCCGAGAGGCCACTCTATTTATTAAATGAGTGTATATTCTTAATACAATTTTTATGACAGTAGATATAGGTAGATACTTATATAAAACAAGGACCTAGTAAATACAGTATGCCATTCGTTTTTATGGTCGACATCAGTACAAAGGTGAAAGTACAGAATTGTGAACGGTACAAATTGTGAAAACCCCGTAGCGACTTTTAGGGTCGTCATACAACTTGCATGAGAACAAAAATGAAAACATATACACATTCACGGAGAGGCTGCGGTACAATAATGAACAAAAGTTTTGGAATAATGGGTTTGTAACACTTTATAATTACCACACTTATTTTATTGTAACCACAACTTTGTGCGCTCGGTCGCAACTGCAAGTCACGTATTTAAAGAACTACAGTTAAAATATTGCTTATAGATCGACCAGAATCTCATGAAAATTAGGGAAATTAAATTTTGTAGTAAGTAACACTAGGTTAACTCGGCTGCCCTAGTGATAAACAAAGTAATTACATTCAGAACACCTTACCTGGGATCGTTTCACGAAACGAAAAATCAAGCAACTTCATTTTAAATACAAAAACAAAGTAATCAACATCCAATTACTTTGTTTTTGTGTTGTGCTTGTTGTTTACTTGGTTTTTGCATTTATATTCCGGGTTAGTGAGTGCAGTTACTTTGTTTGGGCAATTTAAATTTCAGTAAATGGTTCAAGTTATTTGAAATATTAAACTGTGGTAAAAAACTACTCGACATAAAACTTTTGTTAATGCAAAAAGTCAATTTCACAAAAAATTTCAGTTACTTTGTTTATCGCTAGGGCAGCCGTAGTGTTGCTAACCTTGGAATTTCATTTCCCTATTTTTCATGAGATTCTGGTCGATCTATAATAATTAACAATAGAAATTTTACAGTTTCTATCTTTATTATTACCTTTGCATTTCAATTTTAAAGATACGAGTAGTTGTACGAGTATTTGTCAGCAATTTCTTGTCACAGAATAATACCTAATTTTTTTTCAGATTCAATATAATTAATTGAAGACTATCTTCTACGTGATAATTATTATCAGAACGTGGTAAACAAAAACAAAACAAAAAAAATTAGTTGTCTGTTAAATTGGTTTAAACGGACGATAATTTTTCGTAATAACTTCATAATAAAACAAAGAGAGATAGACGCGTCACAAGCCGAACGCTTAGTTCCGCGCTCGCGAGCAAGCGAGAGCGCGTTCCATGCTTGCACGCGGAACGTGACAGATGAGTCATCCTTTTCCGTGCGTGTAGCCGTTCAATGATTTATAAGACGTCACGTCAAAAGGTGGTGAAAAACTTACGCTAAACGTAAGTTTTGTCACTTTCTTACTTTATGTCAAATGACAAAGACAAAATATTACTATGTGAATAAGCTAGCTATCTGACACTTATCTGTGTGGTGAAACAGGCCCTAACGAGGGTCTTATTTTTTGTATTCTTCTCCACTTCAATATTATGCATATTTCTCTTGCTTTCTTTTCCTCGTGTTGACTCGACAGGATTTTGTTTCTTTTTTACTTTTTTGGTATTCATAAACCCATGTTTAGCTTGCATAAGTAATTACCCTTGCAGGATGCATAAGAAATTATAGCCCGCTAATAAATAAAAATGTTTGAACTAGCCGAGACTCTTTCTCAATAAAATGTTTACTAGTATTTCATTTTATTTATATTTCTACACACTTTTATTCCCGGTTGTACGACCGCTAGTATACGAGTACAGTAGAGTGTGGAGTAGTATAAAAGCGAGTAGTTGTGTAATTTATGAGCTGGCGAGGCTTTGTGGTCGTTGAAATAAACGCTTTTGTTTCCGACCCGAATGTTTCTAAATCACCTCTAGATACAATCGGTAAGGTTGCACTTTTTGAACAAAAAAAAAAATTAATTTCCTTTAGATTTTTATTCAACCTTGATAATATATTGTGATGTAATAACTGAAATCTTTCTTTATGTATACAATTGAAGTAAGTATATCTACTTTTTCGGTGGAAGTGTTTTGATTTTGTAAATAATTAGTTATCTGATTCACAAATTTATTCGCGCGAATTTTTTCGCAAAATTCTGTGACATATGGGAATGTATGAAGCTGCACGCACATGGGATTTAAAATTCGCTAGAAAAATATATTAAAATGCGGAATATAAACCGCGCGAATAAAATTCGCGCGAATAATTTTCGCAGTGAGGCCCCACTCTAAGGCCTAGGCCGCACTGCGAAATTTATTCGCGCGAATTTTTTCGCAAAATTTTGTGACATATGGGAATGTATGAAGCTGCACGCACATGCGATTTAAAATTCGCGAGAAAAAATATAAAAATGCGGAATATAATGCAGAGCTAGATAGAAACCAAAGATGAAGCAGCAATGATCAGGGGAACGACGGATAATGAGGGTTCCAAGGTGCCGGGATTGTGATCTTTAACAGAAAGACGTAGTGTTGAGTTACCCAAAACCATGTCAATGGAGGATATCAAGTGAGTAGCGGAAAGATTAAGAGCCTGTTTCACCACCGTCTGGATAAGTGTCGAATAGCCTAAACGTAAGTTTTCTCAATTTCTTAACTTATGTCAAGTGATGTAGGTGATAGCCTAGTGGTTAGGATGACCGACTTCTAATCGTAGGTCGTGGGTTCGATCCCGGGGCACGCACCTCTAACTTTTCGGAGTTATGTGCGTTTTAAGTATTTAAATATCACTTGCTTTAACGGTGAAGGAAAACATCGTGAGGAAACCTGCATGCCTGAGAGTTCTCCATAACGTTCTCAAAGGTGTGTGAAGTCTGCCAATCCGCTTGGCCAGCGTGGTAGACTATGGCAAAATCCTTCTCACTCTGAGAGGAGACCCGTGCTCTGTAGTGAGCCGGTAATGGGTTGATCATGATGATGATGATGATGTCAAGTGACAAAGACAAAAGTAGTAGATAGCTATCCGGTACTTATCAGGAGGTGGTGAAACAGGCCCTTAGTGTGAAAGTCTCTTCAAGAAACCTATGTCCAGCTTGAATGTCTATAACTTGAAACGAAAACCTTTAAATAAATCTGCCTTATTTTAAAATCGTTTGATTGCTAAATCGACCGGTAACTTGTAAGACGATAATACAACAGAAGTCGGTGTGCATGTATTATGTACAACGCGTAAGTTAGTTTCAATGTGACACAGGACACAGTACACAGATACAACCAGTGGGCACTTCTCCGAAATTGTGGCAAAAAGTGACGAGGTTGAAAAAAAATTTTTTTTTTTTAATTTTTGATTATTTAAGGATACCTCCTCAAAGGGGTACCTAAATTGATATCGGTGATGAAGAAGGCCTTTATCGTACCCTGGTTTCCTAGGAGATATAACGAATTCGGTAATTATGATGGTCATGGTAATGATAAATTGCGATATGGTAATTATCTCTGGTATATGGCGATTAGAATATGCCTATGGTAATTTGTTATTAATCATGGTGATGAGAAACTCTAGAAAGCCATAGAAAAGTATCCGAAAAAGGTGTTTGCTTAAAGTCTAGGAAATCGCTGACCAATAAAACTTAGGACCTCGAGCGTTACAACCATTAGTATTCAGCCAAAGAACCTTGAAAGCCACTTTACGTAGCATAACAACTGAGGTGTAAATTCCAGAGTAAACCTGTTCCGGATGTTTGTGTGGACGAGTTTCATGTTGAAATCCTCTGAAAAAGACTCTGAGCTGCTGGACGCAATGAGTGTGCAGCTTTGAAGACCTAAACAGATAATTTTAGACCCAAAAAGGCGTGGTGTGAGCATAATTGAGAGTGAACAGGAGCATAATTTTTTTATATTTAAAAAAATGGACAGAACACATTCCCGATTAAGAACCATATACCACGAAGACTCCACGATGTTATTGATTTCGAAAAGGGTACTGATAACAACAAAAAATTCGTTGATAGCAGATTGTACAGACATCTTACAAATATGACTAGTATCGTTTCTCTCGCTTTTACACACTATGAGAAAGGCTTTAAAATAATTGAAACTTAGGCTATGCAACGATCGCAAGTAGATTAGCTTGAAATCGAAGTGTTAAGATGTACAATTCAAGAAAGCTTCAATATCTGTTTGAATGCAGACAGTTAGACAAAATGGTGAAATCTAGGTGGAGTTGGACTTTCCAAGAAAATTTCTACAAATTGCTTCTCTCTGTTCCGTAGTAGAACGGTGGAGAAGGAACAATTTTGTAAAGTTCCTGAGAGCACATTTCAAATTTTATCCAATAGAAGACCGATACAAGCAACTTTGAGTCAGTGCCATAAACAAAGTAATTTTGCCTGTATTAGTGATTGAGCAAATGACTCTTCAAACACAAAAATGTACCAGGTTTATTGAATCGGTCTGGTATTCGGCAGAGTCATCACATAGCTGGTTACGGTGCTCCATGGTAGTTCAAATGGCATGTCTGTTAAAAGTGCGAGAGGCAGAAAACCTTTGCAAATTTGATATTGGATACGATTTTCATATCCAAGATCTCATTAGAATCGATAACGGATATACTTTTCATAGTAGGAACTACGGTGAACATGCCTGTGTATTCGCTTTATTGCAATCTGAAACAAGTTAATGCAATCCACCAAAGACTCTCTTTGCTCAAAATGCGCTGGAAAAATACTTCAAGATGCTTGATTATTAGAAGGGACAGAACATAAACTTTAACAAAGACTAACATTTTCTTAGACTTTTAATAGCTTCAGCAAATGCTCTATAACTTTTATGTGTCCTCCGAACATGTAGGTCTCCGAATGAACTTGTGGCTAATAAGATGACAAGTTAGTTAGTTGTGCCTAGCATCAGTTTCAAGAAGGCGTTTAAATCAAGAGTGCATTATAATTTTTTTTCTTATAATAAAAAGCATTTGTATCCACAACAGAAAGGAAACGCTATATACGTTTGGGGAGAGAAATTGTATATGTTATTTTTATGTGTTTATATGTTTTCATTTTCCTCAAATGGTGCTGGGCAGATTCAAATGCAGTTCATTATACGCTACGTAGATTATAAATTACCTCAAAGCATATTTTTAGATATATTTTATGATTCTAGTATAGACTACCAGATGCATAGCAGGAAATGTTTTTCTGTAAAATTGTGAGCCCAATTTTTTCGAAAACTACCAAACCGATTTGGATGCAATTTGTGGCATTATGTAGGTATTACATCAGAGCAAGTTTCTTAGTATTTTTATACTGATATAGGTCTCTATTTTTTTTTTAATTATTAATTTTCCATTTTTTACTGTCATTACATTGTATTTTTTGTTGTCATGCCGTCATTTCAGTCCAAATATATATTTATTTCATATATTTTCATAGCAAGTTAGGTAGTTTTTCTATTATTTTAAATATCACACTTGTATTGTGCTTAATCTTCTTATAAACTCCTTTGTTTTCAGTATTTTTGTCATTTTTGACTTTTTTTTCAAATTTCTATAATTTAAATTGTTTTAACATCTGAAAATTCTAAAAATAATTATATAACGTCATTATTATCAAAACCATTCATAAATTATGATAAATGAGAGAGATACCCCCCATTTACTATTAAAATTAATTTAAAAAATCATGGTAATTATGGTAATTAGGACCATGGTAATGAAAATTTGCTAATTATTAATTTATTAAAAAATTTAGAAACACAGTAAAATTTTTGTAGGCTACTCGTGTGAAAAAGAAACACATTTGACATGACAAGAATAAATAACAACAAAATATAACGCGTACTTTAGGCCTGGCAAAATATCTATGAATGAGGAGGACTAAATGACAAAGTGCATTTTTACTACATTATTTCCCTTTATCTTCTCAACGTTATGAAGTACGCTTTTTCTTTTAAAAGATATTGCTAGAATGACCAATGCTCTGTTAATTGATCTTATCATGATCGTTGTACTACATATAGTATCATTATTGTGATAGTGTTTGTGTCAGGTCATGGCAATTATGAAAAAGTCGTGTGACAGACTTCACTACCTTGTAATTTATTTATTTTTAGTTATATTTTCAGACTGATTATTTTATTCTAAGGGGTAGTTATCCATTAATTGACCATATTTTTTTAAGAATTTTTTAACCACTCAATTTTGAATTAAATGGGTTTGTATCCGACGACCCAAGGAATGTGACAGTCATGGTAGTGAGAAATTAGAGGTTCAAAAATTTTTTTAACACAGATCCCATCCCATTTATCTTCTTTTTCTTGATGGCAGGTATAGAGGACACTGTCTAGTATCTACAAAAAAAATTACATAACCCTGGGTATTTATTAACCTACGTTCTCCAGCTTGTGACATGCTTTTGCCAGAATTTGGGAGAAGTGCCCCAGTAGTGAAACTACCTACAAACGTTCGAAACGGCTCACTCACACAAACATGCGCACCGACGAGACCATTTAGCGGCACTCGCTACTGACATTCACGCGAAAACCCGGTAGAGTCTCGTCGATGCGCATGTTTGTGTGAGTGACCCGTTTCGAACGTTTGTAGGTAGTTTCACTACTGGTTGTATCTGTGTACTGTGCACAGGATGTGTAGAGATAGAGACCACAGAGTAATGTATCATTGAGAATTAAAATTTCATTAAAATTATAAAATACCTATTTACAAGCAATTTATTAATAATTAATTATTTATTAGTAAATTGATTAATAATTTTTTAATTAAAAAAAATCAACAGTGTAAAAAGTTGAAGACGATATTCTTTTTCATATACATATGTAAATATTACATCATAGATAGTGCCTACCAAGGAGTAAGTCGAACAAATCTAGTTATTCCTTCGCCATCACTATGCTGTTATAATGACCATATTCTGTGTTTAGTGTAAGTGGCGCTGCCGTTCTATATAATAGTCACTAAATAGTATAAAACAAAGTCGCTTTCTCTGTCCCTTATCCCTATGTATGCTTAAATCTTCAAAACTACGCAACGGATTTTGATGCGGTTTTTTTAATAGATAGAGTGATTCAAGAGGAAGGTTTATTTAAGTAGAAAAATTGGACCCGGTAGGTGGCGCTAATAGCGGGC
Source organism: Melanargia galathea (assembly GCA_920104075.1). NCBI lineage: Eukaryota > Metazoa > Arthropoda > Insecta > Lepidoptera > Nymphalidae > Melanargia > Melanargia galathea. The sequence continues at coordinate 7,211,639 of OV049874.1, read as the reverse complement.
AGGACGACGTCTGCCGGGTCCGCTAGTAATATATATTTTTCGAACAAAAATTGCTAGGAAACAGAGAAAGTTAGTATCTTTTGAGCACTAGATTACAAGTTTAGAAAGCGTGAACAAAATTTCACTCTATCATATGAACAGTCTACGTATGTGAATAAGTAAGCAGGGCTGTTTAAGTGTAGTAAGTTATTAATGGCTGCTATCACATCGCGGCTTAACACTTGAAGTACTATAGGTATATTCTGACATAAATTACTTGGAAATAGAGAAAGTTAATATCTTTTGAGCACTAGATTACAAGTTTAGAAAGCGTGAACAAAATTTCACTCTCTATCATATGAACAGTCTACGTATGTGAATAAGTAAGCGGGGCTGTTTAAGTGTAGTAAGTTATTAATGGCTGCTATCACATCGCGGCTAACACTTTAAGTACTATATATTCTGACATAAATTATTTGGAAACAAAGAAAGTTAGTGTCTTTTGAGCACTACATTACAAGTTTAGAAAGCGTGAACAAAATTGACTCTTAATAAATAATTAAGTTATGTTTTTCTTTTTGATTTTCTGCGTCTACACATATTTAGAACTCACTCTCTATCATATGAACAGTCTACGTATGTGAATAAGTAAGCAGGGCTGTTTAAGTGTAGTAACTTATTAATGGCTGCTATCACATCGCGGCTAACACTTTAAGTACGGTCGGAGCCCCGCGCTCGGCAAAATTATGCACCATCCACACCCCCGGACAAACGACTCTGTTTTAAATTAAATACACCCAGTTAATAGAGGAATGCCACGGCGGGTGATAATAAATTATCCGGCTATGCTATTTTGTATCTTGCGACCTCGTGTTCTACCTGAAAATTTGCCTTTCAAGATCGACTTTGGGAACAATTTGTGTTTCAAGTAACTCTACGCCGTAACCGGAAATAATCTTTTGCTGAGCGATTTTCGATCTTAGCTGCCAGGCTAACTATGCAGGAGATATTATATTTTACAAGAGATACTACAATCTGTGGTAGGATTCTACCCCGAATCCGCCTGGCTAGCGACCACACTTCAGCCGTAATCTGCCGCAAAGCATCCGTGTGTTCCGGCAGCGAGCTGAAGAGCCAGTCCCCTTCCTCAAAAGCCGGCAACGCATTAGTGGTTCCTCAGGTGCTGCGGTTCATGGGCGGTGGTAATCACTTAACATCAGGTGACCCGCTTGCTCGGTTGCCCGCTATTCCTAAAAAAAAAATCGTCTGGTGGGAGGCTTTAGCCGTGGCTGGTTACCACCCTACCGGCAAAGCCGTGCCGCCAAGCGATTTAGCGTTCCGGTACATCAGGGGTATGCATATCTATCTCTTTCAAGTTAGCCCGCTTCCATCTTAGATTGCATCACTTGCCATCAGGTGAGATTGCAGTCAAGGGATAACTTGTAGTTGAATAAAAAAAAAACAATTTTTGTTGTTTTTTTTTGTGACTGTTTGCACATTCACAAAAAAAACAAAGTGACTGTTTGCACATTGTCAGGTACAATAAAAAGTAAATGTATTATTATATTATGCAATTAGTAGGTCACTATTTCGCTAGACATAGGTCTCTTGTAGGGACTTCCACATCCGTCATATTGATTTAATTCGTATAATATGTAAGCTATTTCACCCGAACTATAATACCGTATCGATTGACACCTCATACATCAAAATCAGCTCAGTATTTTATGCGCTACGGTAAGTAAGGATCCCTTAGTGTAAGAGGTCACCTAATCTAGACATTACCGGAGGGCGTATGTATCCTTTAAGCGAGGAATCCTTTAAGATAGTCCTTTTCAATTACTTTAAACAGTTCTACCTCTATTTGACTCTTAAATTGCCAGTGCAAATTATATTCTCGTTCGACATTAAGCCAGTAGTTGAGTATAACTCAAAAGGCGTTATGGCAAATAAGATTCAGTGCTCAGCTGTTCTTTATTAATAAAATAGAAAACATTTGCAATGTAGATGATCCGCCTGAAGAGCGAAGTCTCTCTGATTACTTTAACGACTGTACAGATAGAGTAAGTATATATAAACGAGCGCACAGAAAATATATTTAAATTATACTTAGTAACATTTATCTCGAATTCTTTACGTCGATTGGTCAACTTAGTCATCTTAGACAACATTGGTCTACAGATTGCAGCATGATCTGCAATCTGTAGACCAATGTTGTCAAAGGTCCAGAGTTCGATTCCCGAGTCGGACAAATAATTGTTAGGTATTGGGTTTTTCTGCCAAGAAATTCTCAGTGCCAGCCCAGAGTTAGTAGTTGGCGATGTTTTCCCTGTGCCTCGGAGAGCACGTTAAGCAGTCGGCCACGGTTATTATCACTATCATGACGTGCCAATAGTCATTAAAGCCCGCCAACCCGCATTGGAGCAGCGTGGTGGATCTAAGGTCTAAATCCCTCTCGCTAGGTGCGTAGGTTTCATCATGATGTTTTCCTTTACCGTTCAAACAAGTGTTTTTTTTATTCTGGCCAGTCAAGAAGATTGCGCGTATTGGAATATACTACTTTACTACAAAACCGAAGATCATTGATTGATGATCATTTTGAATTTGAATAACTGACTTGAAACAAATAATTTTTTTCAAAGAAAAATGAACCGACTTCAAACCATTCGAACTAAAAAGTTTAAAATAATTTTTTATTCATTTAGATTGACGATTAAACTACTTAACTCAAATAATTTATAATTTTTTGAAGTCGGCGCCAAATGACTCATACTTTTCAAGTCGAAAATATGCTCCCCGCATCCCGGACAGCCTCACCCTCCGCGACTATTATGGTTCACCGCGCTCGCATTCAAAAGTGGATAGTTACTCTGATTTTACTAAGATGAATTGAATGTGGTTTGGCGCCGACTCCAAAAAATTATATATTATTTGAGTTAAGTAGTTTAATCGTCAATCTAAATGAATAAAAAATTATTTTAAACTTTTTAGTTCGAATGGTTTGAAGTCGGTTCATTTTTCTTTGAAAAAAATTATTTTATGCTTTTTAGTGATTTGTTTTCTTTATATTAATAATAATATAAATGAAAACTATGTAAAATAGATTATGACCTATATATTATTAATTATTATTAAATATCCTGTGACATATTACATACATTTTATGTGTCATACTAAGTATAGGTGAATGGTTTTATAATGTTCTAACCCAACCTAACCTAACTTCCGATCTATACAAGATTAGTTTGTATGCGTACTACTCTTGTATAATTTAGAAGACCTTGATTAAAAAGTAATTTACAATCTATACGCGACCAGTTTCACACACTTGCGGTTTGGCTTTGTATAGAATGGAAATACACGTAACCGTGCACTAACTCCAAGGAATCACTCTATAGTTACAGCTGTACTGACTTCGGCCCAAAAGTTTTTGCAAAAGGTCAATCTTACGTAGCCGTAGCAGAGTGAAGTCTTTTGACAGAATAGGTATATTAGACTTCAGCAATAGGTCTGGCAATATCAGAGAACATATTAGTGACATATGTATACATTTATGGTTATAACTTCGTACGTAAGAATGATAACTCAATGTGTTATATACTAAAACCTTCCCGAAAGTATGTAGATTACGATAGTGAAAGAATCATCAAAATCGGTTCATTAGTTGCGGAGATAATCGCGAACATACTTACATACATACATACATACATACATACATACATACATACATACATACATACATACATACGGGTCGAATACAGAACCTCCTTTTTTTGAAGTCGGTTAATAAATTGTATTACAAATTCGATTGTGACTGTTAACGACGCGGTGAAAAATAAATTGTTCCAACACGATACTGAAGAAACAGGACGTTTTACGCAACGACCCGAAAAAAAAGCAATTGAAATGTGATCAGCGTACCGAAATAGCTCCTAGGGGTTTGCTTCAATTATTCAAAAGAACAAACAGATTGTCCGTTTCATTTTGACCGTTTCATTCTGTCCGTTAAATTTTATGGTTAATCAATTTTCAACCCGTTATCATTGAAGATGTATTGCTCCAGTGGACTGTGTGAATGTTTATTTAGATTTTGCAATGATCGAAAATAGGCCAACGGATATTCTTAATTTTTGATTAAGTGGAAATTTTGAAACAATTAAGCCTTACTTAATAGAGCCTTACTTAGAATATACTGGGAGAGGAAAGGAAACTCGTTTAGGAAAAGAAATTCGTGATGGCATCCAATTATTGATGATAATATATAGATCGGATGATAAATTTAATGCTAGCAAGTTGTACGTAATTATTCCATAGATGCTATAAATCATCTGTACCTATGTTTATGTTCTTTTCAATGAAGAATTTTATTATTTTACCCAAGAGGTGGAATTTCTTGCCGGCAATAAACTTCATACACAATGACGGTATTCACTTTGCAGCAAGTTGAACCACCGCACGTGCTTCTCGGATATTATAGAAACGAATGGTGAAGTAAGAAAATAAAGTTTTTCCGTCGTAACCAGTGATAATTAATTTTTTTCAGGCAGATAGAACGGATAATAGTATTTTGTTATTAACAACTTCCAGCTCAAAATATGAAACCACTAGCTCGATGCCCGCGACTTCGTAAGCGTGGATTTAGGTTTTTTAAAAATCCCCTGGGAACTCTATGATTTTCCGGGATAAAAAGTAGCCTATGTCCTTCTTCAAAGTTTAGCCTATCTTTGTAACAATTGGTTCAGCGGTTTAGGCATGAAAGCATAACAGACAGACAGATAGAGTTACTTTCGCATTTATAATATTAAAGCATGGATTAGTATGGATTTATACATATGTCTATCAGGAAAGTCGCATTCGACTCAACATCAGTCACTGCTACAATGTCAGTTATGGTGACATTGGCGCACCAGGGCGCGTTTGGAACCCTCGTAGTTTTAGTTTTAAGTTTCCGTAAATAATTATCACCATTGCCTGTACCTAAATTGACGTTCAAAAAGTGTACAGTGTACCAATTTTGAATAAAGTTTATTTGATTTGATTTGATTTGATTTGGTGATAAGTTAAATTTATTCTTGCTTCAACGATGCATTTTAGCGTGATTCTGTCGACCAATCAGAGGTGAATGCGATCGTCACATTATAGTTATAATTTTTAGACGATCAACGTATTATGCCTGAATTAACTGAACGATAAAAAGCAAACTAGTGAACTGACTCAACCTATGTAGGTACATTTTGCCTAAACTTAAATATACCTTTTGTCTGGCTTTACAGAATATTTTGCATTATATTATGACCAAAATATTGTACTCGTACCTAAGTTTGATGCCATTATGTGAACATTATATTTATAAAATTTTAATATAACAGAATATTTTTGTCCTATATTAATAGGTATAAATTTAATTCAATTAAAAAGTTAATTTTAAGAGAAAAAAGTTTTTTGTACGTGATCCGTACTACAGTTTGAAACTTTGAACCTGGAGAGACTGCAGAGGAATTATTATTAATAATTGTAAAAGTTTCTACTCTACCGTTTGAAAGTCTCTGATTTTTTAATTACTTTCTATTATTTTAATCTAGGTAGCTGTTACACTCAACTTTGTCAGTGTAGAGTTTAATAATTGTTTCCTTAAATATTTATCACTATTTGAAACATAGAGTAAGTGGAGTTGCTTTTCGATCTTAGATGTATGAATGCGAGAAAATATTTTTTTGACACTAAAAATTATATGTCACTACAACGGAGCACTATGAACAATTTACGCACACTTTGTCCATTCAAGCACGAAGCTTTTACATAGTTTTTATTTTATCTAAGTTACATATCTATAGATGTTAGAAGCAGTATTTACGTTTGACCATACGATATGTTTTCGAAAGAAAAAATTTCATCGCTCTCAGTACAGTGATATTTCCACGATACGCGCATAATCAAGTAAAGAGATACTTAAACTATATGGATTTTATGATAAGTAGTACCTAGAGACAGGGAAAAAACTAGCTGTTCTATAACTCTCCGATGTATTAGGAATATCTTAAAATTATTTTACAGGAACGTCAAGCTTGTAGCAGACATTATCCAGCGTATGTTAGCGATACGCCATTCATCATCATCATCATGCTCAACCCATTACCGGCTCACTACAGAGCACGGGTCTCCTCTCAGAGTGAGAAGGGTTTTGGCCATAGTCTACCACGCTGGCCAAGCGGATTGGCAGACTTCACACACCTTTGAGACCATTATGGAGAACTCTCAGGCATGCAGGTTTCCTCACGATGTTTTCCTTCACCGTTAAAGCAAGTGATATTTAAATACTTAAAACGCACATAACTCCGAAAAGTTAGAGGTGCGTGCCCGGGATCGAACCCACGACCTCCGATTAGAAGTCGGTCGTCCTAACCACTAGGCTATCACAGCTTTTTAACGATAAGATAAGATACATACGCCATTACAAGTGAACAAATAGTTATAATTCGATCCGCCATGGCCCCGCTGAGGCTCGTATGCGTTAACTGAACTACGTGAATTTGAATTCACTCGATATGTGCTTATCTGCTTTTTATTGGGTAAGTATAAAAATGATGAATGAATGAATGAATTAATTAATTAGTAATATACATATCTACACCTCAACACAGAAGATACAGAAAACATAGTACATGGCAGGTAGAAAATAAAATTAGGCGATTTTATTAAGGAATATACTAGCTACGTAGCTACGGCCTACGGCTACAAGGTAGGTGGTGCAACATAAATATACATAACTAAAACTAATACATACATTAAAATACAATATATATACACAATACACATACTACATAGGTACATACCTACATAACTATAGGCTACATACCTATTTATGTATGTATATAAATATACATATGTCATATAAACATTAAGAAGAACTTACGCAATGATCTTGCATAAGTAGGTAATGATGCAGTCAAATGGTGAAACAGTTTATATACATGTTTATACACTTAATTTATATATATATATATATATATATATATAAATTAAAAATTTAAAAAACCCCCGACATCCGCCATTTTGTGGCGGCAGCCATCTTGGATTTACATAATGCTATTCTACTAGTCAAGCCCTTTCATTTGATACCCATATTAAGGAAGTTGTGAAAAAATATGTAATCCGCCATTTTGTAGCAGCGGCCATCTTGGATCGATTCACATAAAACATAGCTAACAACACTCTCGACAAATTTACCTTTCAAACAAAAAAAAACCGCATTCAAATCGGTCCATCCGTTTGAGCGCCACAGGGGAACAGACAGACACACACACACAGACAAACTTATAACACCCCGTCGTTTTTGCGTCGGGGTTAAAAAGAAGTATAAAATATTTCAGTTTTAATTTCGTCACAGTGAAAATAAAATTTCCTGCTTACCAACGTCGTTCAAGAGAAATGGAGGCACATATCGGTCGGAATGATTGCGTTTTATGAATCGACAATTCAGCCAGTCTTCGGATTATGAAGTAAGGAGCATATTATGAGCTGCTCAGAATTACACTGTCCCAATTCATGGTATAACGTACATTCATGAATTATTATTGCGTTCAATGCGAATTTCAAAATGGAAATTGAATCGCGATCTTTTGCACCGCTTTATGAAGAATATACCTACTTAGATTTACTTATTTTAGAAATAATGAAATTATGTTTATTCCCTGCCGGAAATAAAAACAAATAAAAACACAGCGTTCCACACAGTGCCAGGGAGGTTGACCAATGATACAGCCTAAAATGGAAAATCAATAATCATCCATAGTTGACAGAAATGGCAGATTTTTTTTCTGTAGGGAAACCCTAATATCTACTTCCATAATATACGTAATAATGCATAGTGGAAATCCTCAAACGTATTACTCGGCATAAGAGAAATGGGGCTGTTACACGACCATTTTAGTATTACCCAGATCGCCTCTAAATAAAAGATAGAAGGAAAACACATTTATTCAAACCATAAAGACAGCGTTCTACACGGCGGGAGGTCGGACCAATGGATACAGTCTAAAATGGAAAATCATCAAATTCTTCCGTAGGGACCGATGCCTGTCAAATCCTCGTACTTTCATAATAATATTGCATAGTGGAACTCCTCAAATGTATTGCTCGGCATAAGTGATATGGGGCTGTTACACGGTCGGACGCGCCCGAGACAAACGGCACGACGGGACGAGCCGGTCGGAATGACTACGTCTCATGCATCGGCGCCTTCACTTCACTCGTCTACGGTGAATGGTTATTGAATCCTATCGAAGAATTATGTAACAAGTCCGATAGATTGAAATTGGATGGAATTCGGCAGTGTAGGCGTTCCGCTTCACGCGGATATGAAATGATCTCTTAGTATGAAAGAACGAATGAATTAATATACTTTAATTGTACACCACAAAACAAAAAGATACAGACATTTTTTTTTTTAGAGCAAATGAGGTAAAATTTAATGTAATGAAGCAATTCGGCGGCTTTCGTTGGATAGTGATTTTTTTTCAAGTGATAGAGCGATATCTCTTTCAGGCAATCAAAGGTGTAGGTAAAGGAACATATAAATATACCTAAGAAGGTACATACTAAATATAACTAATACAGAAAATACAATAACCAATCAAAAGAGGAATTAATGAATTAATAATGAGTGAATGGTAGAATACACAATTTATAAAATTGTGGTCGAAATTTTAATATAGGGTTATTCACAGAGCGAATCAGCAAAATCCTATATGTACCTAGCAGGCATGGATGGAATTCATGGTAGGTATTGATGGAAAGTACTTATTTTTCTGTTGTCTTTATGAAATGCTGTGTATATGTATATTCAGCCTGTATAAGTAGGGGTATAATACACGTAATCCTTTATCTATGGTAGGTCTAAGTGCTTATAAGGTTTTGGCGGGAAAATCGTAGGAATTGCATAGGTCTCTCGTTTTATTTTCATTAATTTGCTGCATTTTAGAGTTTTGTTGCATAAAGTAGAAGACATTTTATTCAATAATATATAGTTCTAGTATTTTATTCAATATAGTTCTAGGTAGTAAAGGTGCACAAGTGAAGTGGAGATTAAGCAAGAGTGTTTTGTGTGATTAATTCGATTTTCTTGCAGGACTCTAACATAAGTTTTGGTAAGGTTGCCTTCGCCTTACTAAAGCATGACATGGCTTGACTTAGGACCGACTGACGGACAATGACGGACGATGGACTTGTATTTGACCACTTTCGCCCAAACTGAGCAAATTATTTGATATACACAACATTATTACTTAAGGACTGGCTATATGCAACCATGCGAATCCATAATGAAAAAAACTGCTTATAACCTATCTAGCTGGTAACGATGTCTACTTATTATATTAGGTATGTACTTAGGTATAGAAAACTTTAATCGTATCGACTCTATTACAAGTATTATAACTATATCTGTGAAACGCAAAATACACTCTCTCTGGAGTATTTTCATGTTTTCTTTTCTCCTTTCGTTTAATCAAAAAGTTTTCATTCACATATTTTCCTAAGAATCCAACAAATATTTTTGTTTGTTCTTCTCGTAAATCACGCTCACGTACCGTGCGGCTTCAAGAACTTAAAGTAGACGAACAATCATTACCCAACTTCACTTATGACTCCGCATTTGGCTTCAAAATTAACGAAGTTTCCACTCAAGAAAGCAAAACCTTCGTTTCACTTATATCAAACAATGTACCAAAATATGTTCGCTAGATTAAATTTTAAAGAACAATAAAGAAGTTGCAAGCGTAAACAAGTGTTTACGACTGTTTCATGTTATTATATAAACCACGAAACACGCATTTCACTTTATTCCGTGGAGGAACTTTAATGTGCTGTGAGGGAGTAAGAGGGTAATTGAAGATTATATTGAGAAAATTAATAATGAGCTGTAATCTTACCGAGGTGGAATATAAAGAATGGATGTCAAGCTAAGTGCGAACATTTAAGCTAAGTGCAAACATCTATAAGCTAAGTGCAAAGATCTAATCAAAACAGCTAAGTGCAGGGTTAAGTAAGTGATAATATAAAGCTGCGTCTAGACTACACGAGCTGATCACATGAGCTAAGTCTTATTCTAGGCGATTTGTGTAGACTTTACAACGAATATACAGCAAAATGTTTGTCTTCGAAAGCAGTATACCGCAATATGCTCGTTACTCAAAACAAACATGGATGAATTCCTCGCCCGAATCATCTTTGAATATAAGAGACCATGTCTTTAACTTGGTTATTTTTATTTTGAATACTTAACCCAAATTTTGGTTAATATTAACGGATGATTTTGAATTTTTTTCTAATTTCAAACAAAGTTCCTCTGTCGATTCTTCGGCCTAAGATGTAGAGAAACATAATCGTGCGAATATAACTTAGTGAAGGAGTCCATTTAGTCGTTCACCTTTTTGTGACGGCTTTTGGTTTTAAAGTTGTTTGTTCTTGCAATAATAATTACAATTCGAACTCCGTTTAAAACACATTGCAAGATGTCTTATTTTAAAATCGAATTAAATTCTGATTCAGCGTTGTCGGGGGTTGGAGAGCTAATTCGTGAACAGGCTTCAAGCCCGACAGGCTGGGGTGTCGGTGCGTGAGACACAATCATTCCGAGCGGCTTCACTTGCCGCTTGTCTTGGAATCATCCGACCGTGTCACTGTGCTATATCATCCGAGTTCACTACGTTATGATCACAGCCATAATCCGTTTATACTTATGTAACACGAGCGGATACCCGCGACTTCGTTCGCGTGAATATTGATTTTAATAATCCCGTGGGAATCATTTTGTTTTTCCTAAGCTCCTTTGAGCTTATATCTTGATAAAAACTGTTAAAAGTTCACTGGCGGATGTTTAGAAAAATCGAAATGTAAACATTCGTCAATGAAAGTCCCATCATAATCGGTCCAGCCTTTCAGAGATTAGCCAGTAGTCTTTAAAGTATCTACTTTCTAACAAAAAAAGAATGAATGAAATCGGACCACCCGTTAACGAATTACAGCTAAGTACACATTTTGCCTTTCATCCCCTCTCCCAAGGGAACCGTGCTGAATTTAATGTATGAACTTAAATCATGCCGAGTTTCATTTCAATCCATTGAGTAGTTTTTACGTGATGCGCGCACAAACATACAGACAAACAGATAAACAGACAAAAATTTCAAAAATAGCTTTTTTTACGTTTTATTACTTATCCCTAACATCCCCCAATAATTATTTGGCCATCATTCGTTTTTGTATTCATCTACAAGATAGCCCCGAACTGCGATGTCATCTGATGGTAAGTGACGATGCAGTCTAAGATGGAAGCGGGCTAACCTGGAAAGGGTATCCATAGGTTTCTATGCGACATTATGCCGGAACGCTAAATCGCTTGGCGGCACGGCTTTGCCGGTACGGTGGTGACTCGCCACGATTGATACATCAAATCAGACCATCAGAGACAATTTCAAAATTATAAATTCCCAAATTGCCCCTACCGGAAATCGAACCCGGGGGACCTCCCATTTATAAGCCCTCAGCTCTCACAACTGCGTTCAGTCATCAAAAAATGAGATGCGATCATAAGTTATCTTTATTTAATTATAATTGAGTGTTATTGATGTTTGCGCGATGAGTTCAGTTTTGTAGTAGCATTTTAATCGATTATTTTTATCGTATCGCTTATTTAAGCGATATCAAATTATCAATCGGAACGCCACCTTAAGAAAATAAATCGAGATATACCTATCGTTTAATTAAATTTTCCAAACAGAAATAAAATAACTTTCAGTCAGTCTCATAGGAAATACGGAGAGCAAGAAAAAACTTCGGCAATTCACGACTTTCTTTACGATGTAATTTGGTGGTGTTGTTTCAATAAAAGTATACCTATCTTGAACGAATTATACCTACCTTATTATACTAATACGTATACTAAAATGTCTATTATTATTTTTTATATCTAAGTAATATTATGCTGTCCTATTCTGTAGAAAACTTTGTGGAAAGTAAAAAAAAATCCATAAAGTCTAATTATAGCTAGATACTTAATATTTATTTAAGGTAACAATTAATTTCATTTAATTTTTAACAGCCGAGTTAGTATTAATTAATTAATTTCAACTAGGGTCAGTTGCACTAATAGGCTTTTAAAGTTACGTTACGGTCACGTTAACTTTGCCAACCAAAAAAAAAAAAAAAAAAAATTGGTTCTCATCGTCAGCTTTCGTAAAAATTAAGACTTCTTATTGCCTGTTTCACCACCTTCTGATAAGTGTCGGATAACCTAAACGTAAGTTTTGTCACTTTCTTACCTTATGTCAAGTGACAAAGACAAAAGTTGTGAATAAGCTATCGAACACTTATCAGAAGGTGGTGAATCAGGCTCTTAAACTTAGGTGCTATACAACAACAAGTTAATTTTTTGATACCTAAACTGTTCTCGATCTGTATCTAGTATTTTACTGACTCGTACATTTTAGAACGTATGACTCTCCGCGGAGCAATGCTGGTTGGAATTATAGCAATTTGTTCACGCCTAACTGCGTATTGGTTCTGTTCTTGAATAGAAACGGTCTTGTTGTACCTACCTAGTTCCAGTTGCTATATTTTCTAGTCTAAACTACAATCTATTATTTGCCGATGGATTTAGGGTTTTTGAAAATACCGTGGGAACTCTTCGATTTTCCGAATTAAAAATTATTACCATATCCTGCAGATCATCGTATCTAGGATGATATAACTTTATGGAGCAAGAATTTTCCTGATATTGATAATTGCGACTTGAAAATAAATCTACGGAATGAGGCGGTGTGTCTAGATATTATATCAATACGCCAAACGATCGGGATCGTAACATAATAATTGATTTTATCCTTCATACTTAATAGGTGTAGGACTATCCATCTGATTAACATACTTAAAAGGTGTATTTTTTCATAACTGACAAAATCGCGTTAAAATTATATCTATTCGGCACTCGGTGTAATTTGGATAAGTAGGTATATGTCTAGGTAAAGCTGTGATAGCCTAGTGGTTAGGACGACCGACTTCTAATCGGAGGTCGTGGGTTCGATCCCGGGGCACGCACCTCTAACTTTTCGGAGTTATGTGCGTTTTAAGTATTTAAATATCACTTGCTTTAACGGTGAAGGAAAACATCGTGAGGAAACCTGCACGCCTGAGAGTTCTCCATAACGTTCTCAAAGGTGTGTGAAGTCTGCCAATCCGCTTGGCCAGCGTGGTAGACTATGGCCAAAACCCTTCTCACTCTGAGAGGAGACCCATGCTCTGTAGTGAGCCGGTAATGGGTTGATCATGATGATGATGATGATGAGGTATATGTCTGTTTCTTGGAATAAGGAGTGATATCGACTTATATATCACTGGAGTGTATATAATATCCGAAGATATAGATGTATCCTGTGTTATCCATGTCTATTAGTAAACTAAAACTAATACCTCTACTATAACTAAACTCTACTGTCATTTATATAAATACTTATTGCAGAATTTATGATGTACAATCTCATAATATGAGACGTTACAGTAATTTACTGAGTAGTAATATTTGCACATAACAATCTCGGTTAGTTCGAGTCGGGACACTAATCAATGTATCACTCCTTCGGGATTATATGTGCGAACTACCTAGTATCGGTCTCCAACGTTACATCCTCTTCGTATCTAAACTGATATTGATAAATTGATAACAAGGATTTATCCTTACGTAATTATTTAATGAGAGGTATTAAATATATATATAGCTGTTCGTTCTGATTCACTGACTCATTCATCGCCTCTCCTGTAAAATTTTGTATGAAAAATTTTTTTTTCACAAATGGTTTCGTATAGAGGACAAAAATTCATTAAGAGGAAAAATATGGAGAGAGCTGATGATTGAGGATTTCGGAGACGGTTGAAGAGCACGCTTAAGGTATTGAAGATACGTGGGGGATGCTCGAACAAATGTCACTCGAAACGTCATCCAATTGGCAGTGAGCCGAAAAAAAATTCAAAATGGCGAAAAAAAGATGGCCGCCATACAAATTTTGTCGGTGTCCATCTCGAAGGGTATAAAAGATGGAAGAGTTGTTTCTTAGCAAAACATGATCAAGATCCAAAGGTCTACTAGATGAATACAAAAAAAATTCAAAATGGCGGACTTTATTTTTCCATAGAAAATGTATGGCGAATATTGAGAGAGAGTATAAAGTTGTGAACTAGGTATGCAAGGCGGTTGATGCGGTTCTTTGGAGAAATCTCAAAGAAAAATATGGGAAGACATGATGATTGAGGGTTTGGAAGATGATTGATGAGCCCGGGCAGAGTTTTGTAGATAGATGGGGGCTGCTCAAACAAAAAATACTCAGAACCTCATCCAATTGGCACTGAGCTGAAAAAAAAACAAAATGGCGGATTCAAGATGGCGGCTATACAAATTTCGTCGGTGTCTATCTCACCAAGTATAAAAGATGGAAGAGTGGTTTCTTGGCAAAAGATGATCAAGAACTGAAGATCTACAATTTGATGAACAGAAAAAAATCAAGATGGCGGAAATTATTTTTCTACACAAAAAAATTTTTTATTGATGGTTTCGTGTAGAAAACAAAAATTCATGCGGAGGAAAAATACGGAAAGAGCTGATGATCGAAGATTTCGGAGACGGATGAAGAACACGGCGAGGGTATTGAAGATAGGTGGGACGTGCTCAAACAAAAACTACTCGAATCCTCGCGGTCCGCTTGCGGGCCGCGCACCCACGCGCCATACTAGTTAAATATTAAAGCTGTGATAGCCTAGTGGTTAGGACGACCGACTTCTAATCGGAGGTCGTGGGTTCGATCCCGGGGCACGCACCTCTAACTTTTCGGAGTTATGTGCGTTTTAAGTATTTAAATATCACTTGCTTTAACGGTGAAGGAAAACATCGTGAGGAAACCTGCATGACTGAGAGTTCTCCATAACGTTTTCAAAGGTGTGTGAAGTCTGCCAATCCGCTTGGCCAGCGTGGTAGACTATGGCCAAAACCCTTCTCACTCTGAGAGGAGACCAGTGCTCTGTAGTGAGCCGGTAATGGGTTGATCATGATGATGATGATGATGATTAAATATTACACAATAACAAAGCAGTGCATTTAGAGCTGTCAATTATGGTAGGGGAGTCCATGATGCTAAATGTGGATTTACTCAAGCGTCGTCGGGACTTATTCGATTGTTTAGATTACTTGATAGGAAGAATAAAATATGTTAGGTTATAAGTATGATGTTTCCCCTTTAAGTGGTGGGAAAAGCTTCTAGCTGCACGCTCTCATCTTCATAGACAATTTTTTTACTTCGGCTTGTGGAAATCAGCAGATTACATTTTTTTGTTATTTCTGCATCATTTCCTTCAAAATAGAAAAAAAATCAACCACGCTCGAGTTTCGCGAATGTCAAGATAATGTTTTTTTTTTGCGGTTTTGTAACCCTCCCACTCTCGTACGTTACGTTCAAATAGTCTGATTTTCTAAATATACTTTTTTAGTTCGTAACTAACCCACCATACCTTAATCTGATGTGCTTTATTTTTTTTTTACGCGCGGCCCTATAAAAAGGGCTTATATATGGTAGAGGCTACTCAGCAGGATGCAAGATATCCTCCCTTATGTTAATCTGCCGAGCTCGAGTAAATCCCAAAATCCCCTCTTAGGCTCCCCTACTATTAAGTTTAGAGCTCGTGTACAATAGAATTATCGACAGTGTGTTAGGTACTATTAATTTCGACCGTCTGCATTGGTTCTTGACACGAGCATCGCTGAAGTTCGTAATTAAAACTTTCACCACACAATAAGTGAACATTTTCCGTGTGACACTACGTAGATACCCTATTTTATTTTTGGAGCAAGCGTGTTCTAGTTTTGAATAATGTATGTCTGTAAGCGTACAGGATATTGCCTACGAGAATACTTAAAACAACTGGCGCTCAAAGAGCCCGTTTTAGAGCTAACGGCATATTTTAATTAAGAACCGCCTCGTCGTGTTTAGGCTCGGCAAACAAAATATACACACTTGCTTCATTACAGTCGCTTTTGTGACTTTTATACTACACGACTAAGGGCAGAAAGCTTCAACTGGCCTCGCTACGCGTTTTGAGTATGCATACTCCAAATTCAAAATTGTGGCAAATATATGAACGTTGTCATCAACGGATGGATATTCATAGAACTCTTGTTAGTAACACACTGCAATTTTGTGCCGCTTGTACCGGTATTCTTTCACTTTGCACAACATCAAATCTTTACCAAATACCTACTACGTATCGAAAAACTGTAATATGTAATGCAAAATGAACCCAAAGACGACGATTTTAAAGTCGTAATTCAATACTTCGAATATTTATTTTACAACATTTCTGCTTGGAGCTGTAGACGAATGCTGAATGTATTGGCGAACTCAAACCTTAAAATAAGCCACATTAGGTCCATTTTACTCTGAAATAATTGTGTTTCGGTACGTAGTATTTGGTAAAGTTTTGGTGTTGTGCAAATTGAGACTAAGCATACTGTACACTGTAGTTTCCCGCGACTGTTTTGATGTTGCTGTCGACCTATCGAGTAGTCTGGCAACATTGTGATACGGTATTTGTAGTGTATATTATAGAATATTCTTGTAATTTAATTCGACTATTTGATTTCACGGGGCGATTTTCACCATAACTTGTCCCCTGATTATTAAATCATTTTAGTGTCAATTCTTTGTCGCTACGGAATCGTATCGCTGTCGTTCGATGTAAAACTAGTTTACATTTCTTCTCATAAAATTTCATTAAAGAATAAGACCTGGAACTACCAAATAAGGTGTAAAGTAGCTATGTTTAGCTCGACGTCACATCGTTATCGTGTCGTTATCGTCCAAAGAAAACCTATTGGAAATGAAATAGGTACTTAGCTAAATGTAGTATGTTTGGAATGTAAACTAATTGATTTTCAAAGCTTATTGACTTGAGCATATTCAAAGCAAAATAACTGTAGCCTACTTAATGCGTTTGCGATATTGCGTTTTTTTTATTTATCTACAAGTTTTTGACTGCGAATTTACATAGTGGTAAGTGACGATTTTAAGATGTAAGCGAGCTAACCCGGAAGCGGTATGGCAGCTTTTACTGAATCGCGGCATCGTACCGGAACGCTAAATTCTCGTCTCGGAACGCTCGCTCGCTCTCTCCCTCTCTGTCTCTTTCTTTCCTTTTTCTTTCTTTGTTTTTTCTTTCTTTCTTTCTTTGGTTTTTAGGTAAGAAATTACTTAAGCAATATCACATTGATCCATAGCTATGTTGCGGCGCGATTGAAGGACAAACCAACAAAGAAACAGACTTTTGTATTTTAATTTTAACTGGGACATTAGTAAGGATATTAGTAGAGATATTAGTGGGAATTAGGTATCTACTCGTCATACCGAATCTGCATTGAACAGTGCTCTCAGAGACAATTACCTGCCACCTTTGAACTGCGATACGAACGTGATACGAGCTAAACACCTACTCTCGATAATGACGCCTTTGTGTCGGTCGTCTACAGTGATGCTGCGAGATCGAACTATATGGAGTAATGCAGTCTTAGTTAAGGCTATTACAGATTTAATGTTATTATGTTAAACGTGACATATTCGGGATTTATGAGACCCCAACGTCTACAGATCGGTTCTTCGAGACATGGTCGCTAATGGCCTCATAAGAAATCTCAGATTCACTTGAGAGCTATGCTTGGAGTTTCTCTATGTGATTAAATCAGAAATGAGGAGATACGTAGAAGAACCAGAGTCACCGAAATAGTGACAATGGACACATAGTTCAAAAAACCGATAGACTTACAATACTATCGTATTATTGACGATCTCCCCGGCACATTGGTTAGTGCTGTGATCTCATAAGTTGGGTTGTCCCGGGTTCAATTCCCGGCAGGGGCATTTTGGAAATACCTTAATTGTCTCTGGTCAGGCCTGATGGGAGGCTTCGGCCGTAGCTAGTTTCCACTACGCGTAGAAACCGCATAGATTGTAGTTTTGATTAAACTGTCACGCTTCTTATGCTTCTCCCCAGGGTGACATCGCAATCAAGAGCTGACTTTCATCAAATAAAAAAACAAATCAAAATCATTACATAGTAAGACATTCAATAAGTAATTAGGTACTAAAAAGTAAATAATAAAGCAAAACGAAGACTTAATAAATCAAACACTCTGTTACAGTGTCTTGTTTCTTCTTATCTCCATGACATTATGGTGTGTGAACTTGACAATTTTCCGGGAAAAATGTAAAGGGATTATCCTTTCCGAGTACGAAGGAGGAAAGAGAGAAGCGGGGATGTTATTCAAGGGATAAAACGTCACATGACAGAAATTCGTCAGCGAGAATCCAATGTGGGAGGAACTCGAAGGAAGTGATTGTGTTTACTTTTCCTTGAGGGACCGGCGCGTATTGACGATTTTTGTTGGTAAGTGGGAACATTTATAATAATATTTGCTTACATTTATTCGTGGAGTGAATCGAACCAAGCTTGTGACTGATTAATGTCTACTTGTAGCTATAGGTATTTTCGTATATTTTTGAATGATTTTTCCATGAGTTTTCTACAATTCCACCCTTTTTCGATTTAGATGTCAATAAGCTTTTGCTCGCGACTTTGTTCGCGTTAGGCTGTTAAGCCTGTGTTAGGTTTTTAAAAATATTCAGAAAATGTTTTACTGGGATAAAAAGTATCCTGTATCACTCCAGATCTTCAACTACATCGATGCGAAGGTCACGCTAGTCGGTAGCACAGTTGCGACTGAATTGAACGACAAACCAACAAACATACAATGACAGACTTCTTTTTATCCCAGGGAAACAAAGAGTTCCGGTGGGATTTAAAAAAACTTTAATCCACGCGATAGAAAAATCGCCGGCTAAGTAAATCGGCTAGTTTTCTATAAACACGTTTAATCTCTTCATCTCTTAACATTTAAGCAAAACGTCGGTCGAGAAAAAGTAAACATAATACTACCCGCGGTCACCAAAACGATTTGCCGCGCGACAACCTCAGCGTAATCGCCCCATCAACCCGTCTAATTTTGGTCACCCGAAAATTGCAATGCAGAACACGTGCTTGTGTGTCATTCCGCACCAACTTCGCACGGTTAACGCTCGCACTCCCGTCCTATGCTTCATAATTATCCAAATGACGGCTCCAGTCGAAATGTGTATCGACATTCCAAAAATATTTCGTCATTTAAATGCGCAAGTAAATCTGTTTGTTTTAGGGTTCCGTGCCCAAAGGGTAAAACGGGACCCTATTACAAAGACTCCGCTGTCCGTCTGACTGTCCGTTTGTCACCAGGCTGTATCTCGTGAACCGTGATTAGTTGTGGTTAGACAGTCGAAATTTTCACAGATGATGTATTTCTGTTGCCGCTATAACAACAAATACTAAAAAATAAAATAAAATAAATACTTAAGGTGGCTCCCATACAACAAACGTGATTATTTGCCGTTTTATAAATAATGGTACCCTTCGTGCGCGAGTCCGTGAAATGCTTGATTTTACCGAAAATTGTCAGAATAGAATAGAATAGAAAAGTTTTTTATTCAAATAAACTTTTACAAGTACTTTTGAATCGTCAATTGAATCTACCACAGGTTCGGAATGCAGTTCCAGCCGAGAAGAACCTGTAAGAAACTCGGCGGTTGCTCTTTTTAAAAATAACATTATAACAATTATTATTATTAATGTACATGATTGAGATGCCGTCTCGCGCATTGCTGGAACGAGTTAAATCCAAGCTTTTTATCGTTTATATAATCTTCAATTGTATAATAAGCTTTTTTTATGAACATACCTACTTTTAATAGAGTTCTGCTTGTGTAAAGGCAAGTCTAAGACATATTTTTTATTCAGATAAACTTTTACAAGTGCTTTTGAATCGACAAATGAATCTACCACTGGTTCGAAATGGTGCTTACAATTCTACACATGTTAAGAAGGGCAGACAAAAGTAGCCCCATTTCCGACGGCGGTCATAAAGTAGAGACCCCGCCACGTTAGTCTATTCGAAACAACTAATATGGAAACTCGCATGATCAACTGTTTTACATGCACTGAGAGGCAACAAACTAAAACATTTCGCATTTATACATATAATTTAGTAAATAGGGATAAATTATTAAAAACAAAAGTAAATTAAACTAAATTAAAATTTGTTATTTTACCCGTGGCCATTACCCCTGCAGCATCAGGTTAGATTTCGGAGTGTCACGCTGATTTTCAGTGTTCAAGATTTAGGTGGACAGATCTGCAGTATCAGAAATCACCCTACGAATTCTGGACTTTAGCCATAATGTACCTACTCTAAATCTTTCTTGTGTAACATTTTTAACCTCCGACGCAAAAACGACGGGGTGTTATAAGTTTGACGTGTCTGTGTGTGTGTGTGTGTGTGTGTGTGTGTGTGTGTGTGTGTGTCTGTCTGTTCCCCTGTGGCGCTCAAACGGGTGGACCGATTTGAATGCGGTTTTTTTTGTTTGAAAGGTGATTTAGTCGAGAGTGTTGTTAGCTATGTTTGATTAAAATTGGTCCAAGATGGCCGCCGCCACAATATGACGAATGTCGGGGTTTTTTTAATTTTCAATTTACACTTGTTAAAATCTAATAAACTATTCAAAGTAATATCTATTTAGTTAGAAACTAGTATACCTACTCTCTGTTTCTAGTTATATAGCTTAGGCCCCGTAGTAAGTACTTACCACTCTGCTATTTAAAATTATAGCTATGTTTCATGAAAATCGGTCCAAGATGGCCGCCGCTACAAAATGGCGGATTACATATTTTTCACAACTCCCTATCAAATGAAAGGGCTTGACTAGTAGAATAGCACTATTACAAATCCAAGATGACCGCCGCCACAAAATGGCGAATGTCGGGGATTTTTTAAATTTTTAATTTATAGGTACTTGTTAAATGTTACGATACAATATGAAAGTTTACTAAGCAAGCAATTACTATGCTATTATTATGTAAGCCATATGCAAGTACGGGACAACGACACACTGTGTCTAGAACAGTGTTCCCCCAAACGTGTTTGCTGTGAAAACACTTATTTGCCAGCGATACGAGTTCATATCTGAAAGGCAATTTTCATAATATTGCTAAGCTCCCGAGAGTGGTCGCGGGCTTTCATGGAAATTGTTTGGTGCAGACTTGAAATTCACTTTTTTAATACCTACTTAGTAGAGTATATTTTTCTAACATATTAGAAAATCCTAATAATATTATAAATGTGAAAGTGTGGATGTTTGGATGTTTAATGTTTGGATGTTTGTTACCTACTCAATCACGTCGCAACTACTGAACCGATTTGGCTGAAATTTTGAATGGAGATAGATTATGCCCTGACTTAAAACATAGGCTACTTTTATCCTGAAAAAATCCACAGCTCCCGCGGGATTTTGAAATACCCGAAATCTATATCTACAGCTATAGGTAGATTACTATAGCAAACTTCCTTGAAGGTAGGTATAAAGGTTGGAAAAGGGAGTGGAAACGGAAACCAGATATCCACGATTCCCTCAGGATTTGTGAAAAATCGAAATTCACGCGGGCGAAGCCGCGGGCAAAAGCTAGTAATATTATAAATATTGTCACTTGAACGATAGAACAAAATAGCAGCGGTCTACGCTTGAACTTGACGTAGATTTTAATTTTTACGGTAGCTATTCAGTCCTATCCTTTAAACGATAGGTACCTCAAATTATAAAACCCTATAGTTATTATGTGTATGGCTAGTTCATTTTTACGATACAGAAAAAAAAAACTAAAATATCTATTTAACTGAATCAATATCCAATGACCCTATATGATCGATCACAGAAACAATTGATTTATATACCTAGAACGTTAGCTAAATTCTTATTTGCAAAGATCTAACGAGAATCCATCATTATCAGAAAGAATAACAATAGAATAGAATAGAATAGAATAGAATAGAATAGAATAGAATAGAATAGAATAGAATAGAATAGAATAGAATAGAATAGAATAGAATAGAATAGAATAGAATAGAATAGAATAGAATAGAATAGAATAGAATAGAATAGAATAGAATAGAATAGAATAGAATAGAATAGAATAGAATAGAATAGAATAGAATAGAATAGAATAGAATAGAATAGAATAGAATAGAATAGAATAGAATAGAATAGAATAGAATAGAATAGAATAGAATAGAATAGAATAGAATAGAATAGAATAGAATAGAATAGAATAGAATAGAATAGAATAGAATAGAATAGAATAGAATAGAATAGAATAGAATAGAATAGAATAGAATAGAATAGAATAGAATAGAATAGAATAGAATAGAATAGAATAGAATAGAATAGAATAGAATAGAATAGAATAGAATAGAATAGAATAGAATAGAATAGAATAGAATAGAATAGAATAGAATAGAATAGAATAGAATAGAATAGAATAGAATAGAATAGAATAGAATAGAATAGAATAGAATAGAATAGAATAGAATAGAATAGAATAGAATAGAATAGAATAGAATAGAATAGAATAGAATAGAATAGAATAGAATAGAATAGAATAGAATAGAATAGAATAGAATAGAATAGAATAGAATAGAATAGAATAGAATAGAATAGAATAGAATAGAATAGAATAGAATAGAATAGAATAGAATAGAATAGAATAGAATAGAATAGAATAGAATAGAATAGAATAGAATAGAATAGAATAGAATAGAATAGAATAGAATAGAATAGAATAGAATAGAATAGAATAGAATAGAATAGAATAGAATAGAATAGAATAGAATAGAATAGAATAGAATAGAATAGAATAGAATAGAATAGAATAGAATAGAATAGAATAGAATAGAATAGAATAGAATAGAATAGAATAGAATAGAATAGAATAGAAAAGTTTTTTATTCAAATAAACTTTTACAAGTACTTTTGAATCGTCAATTGAATCTACCACAGGTTCGGAATGCAGTTCCAGCCGAGAAGAACCTGCAAGAAACTCGGCTGTTGCTCTTTTTTTTAAAATAACATTATAACAATTATTATTATTAATGTACGTGATTGAAATGCCGTCTCGCGCATTGCTGGAACGAGTTAAATCCAAGCTTTTTTATCGTTTATATAATCTTCAATTGTATAATAAGCTTTTTTTATGAGCATACTTTTAATAGAGTTCTTAAACTTGTGTAAAGGCAAGTCTAAGACATATTTTTTATTCAGATAAACTTTTACAAGTGCTTTTGAATCGACAAATGAATATACCACTGGTTCGGAATGGTGCTTACAATTCTACACGTCAAAAAGGGCAGACAAAAGTAGCCCCATTTCCGACAATACACTTTTCCATACAATAAAAAACATTTGTACTGATATCTATAACTGGCCGCTATGGCTGAAATTCTGTCAGCAGAACATAATTTAGTTCGCCAATTACCTCTTCAAATTACCGGTGAGATGGCGATTATTTACTTTTTCCTCTTTCATCGTTCGTTTGCGGAAAACGGGAAAAATTGTTTTTGTTGAATGAGAGTGCGTATCTTTTTTTATCGTATCACAAGCAAACATCCTTTGAGTGTAATATTGACATAGTTGTCCCAATAAAAAGGGACCCGAATTGTAAAAGAACATCGCTCAGTTTAATGTTCAGAGGAAAAATAGACACAATATTCTCATAGGTATTTGAGGCTTTATACAATCCGCAATATGTAAGTATAACCAGACAGTAGGCAAATTCAATGCGAACGCGATTAAAAGGGCTGTTTCAGACTCCTTCAAGCAGAGCTGCAAGTGGACGATGCAACTTCAGGCCGGTCGATTCGCGGTTAACTTCCGCCAGGTCGCAAGCTTATATTACAAACAACTTTTTAATAAAATAAACCGTTTAGTATAAAAATATTAAATTATAAAATAAATTTTTAGTAGGTACCTACTTAATGAATAAATTAAATAATACCTACTTATTTAAAACATTTTCCTAAAGCTTTATTACAATGTTAAATAGCTACTAGCTACCTTGTTATCAAGGTTTTCAGACCGTCCTGGTATTGTTAAGTTAATGAGGTACATAATTCTTACTAATCCTTGTACTTTTCGTAGAAATACTTAGAATAAATGCATGACTAGTAGAGAATAGAGATACAAATAAAGTTTACTAAAATATAGTCAAAAGTAACTTTTGCCAATAACTGCTTTGCAATGTTATAATCACTTGTACACTAGTGTCTAGTACTTCGCCACTGACTCTATACCTACCTATTTATAAAAAGAATTAATTGCTTAGTTTTTTCTTAGTTAGTTATTTAGACACAATTTGTCTATGCAGTAACTTCATCACAAATGCTTCTGACATCTGTGTTATCCAAAAAGCAAGAGAGTGCTTCAAAAACGTATTTGTTGAGGCAGCACTTCGCACACAATAACAGTTTGCATCGAGAAGGCAATTTTCGTTGTATAGCTTCAACCATATTGCCATACAAGAGTATAAAGCCATTTTGGTGCAAATTTTAAATTGAGTTTACAATCTTCCTAGTGTTACATACATTTTACGAGCGAATAGCATAAATACATTATCTCCAAGCCGTTATTTTAAAGTACGGTGGTTTACTTAATACTTTTATGTGATTTATAAACTTCGTAAAGTAAATGACTTTTTGCATAAAGAAAAGTTCACAATTAGCGTTGTACCTACGTCAATAAACGAATAGAAATGAACAGCGCCTTATGCCGTGGTGAGGCCATCCATTGTGGTTGTAATGAACGAATTGTTCAGAAAATTCACTACTTAGTGCTTTTCATTTTCGTTCGTCGTCCTCAGACCAAATAGAAGTTAAGACAGAATACGGTCTGCGATTCATGTGAAGTCGAGAACCACGCTGCTACCGACACTGTGCTCACCAAGTTAATACACGTACTCATACACAACATGCCTCACTACTGCTAGTGGTCTAGGATCCCACCTTAGAAATTTCTACCCTCATCTGTTATTTAAACGAATTATATGTCAAACTAGCTTTTGCCCGCGGCTTCGCCCGCGTGAATTTCGGTTTTTCACAAATCCTGAGGGATAAGTAGATTTCTGGTCCACCCGCCGCCCGCCGCGCGGCGGCGTACCGCGGTACCGCGTACGGCGGGCGCAGGGCGCAGGGGCGCGCGGCGCGGCGCGGGGAGTTCCGTGCAGCGCGAGCGTCGGCCGTCGCGCACAGCGAAAATACCTATCAGGGCGTTTTTTACCGATTTCAACACAACTCCTTTTTTGAAAGTCGGTTAAAAAAGTAGCCTATGTTACTCCTTGGTTAATCCTCTACTTGTCTGTGAAAGTCCCGTCAAAATCGGTTCAGCCATTTCGAAGATTAGCCCGTTCAAACAGACAGACAGACAGACAAAAATTTTAAAAACGTGTGATTCGGTTATGGTATCGTTCAAATAACCATATGAGCTTAATATGTGGTAGTTATTTCGAAATTACAGACAGACACTTCAATTTTATTTATTAGTATAGATGAAAGATTATTTTATTCTTAATCGAACCGTATTTGGTTGCCTGGTCAAAAGTGGTGCTAAATCATGGTTGCCTGGATTTTAAGATATAAAATGTTCGGTGCGAGTGTTGAAAGTGACAGAAAAGTGTTGCGCGCGCAATTTCATTTGACAGACAAAGATGCAGTGAGGCAGGCGTGCACTCGGCAGGTGCTTAGTCTATACATAGATTAAAACCATAGACTTTCTGTGCCTGTCCATTAAAGATATTTACAAAAAAATAAGTGAGTGACGTAAGGGATAAGTAATAAAACGTAAAAAAGCTGTTTTTGAAAATTTTGTCTGTTTGTCTGTATGTTTGTGCATGTATTACGCAAAAACTACTGAATGGATTGAAATGAAACTTGGCATGATTTAAGTTCATACTACATAATAGCATATAGGTTACCTTTTATCCCGAAATTCAGCAGAGTTCCCTTGGGAGAGAGGATGAAAGTCAAAATACACATTTTGACTTTCATCCCCTCTTCCAAGGGAACTGTAAAAATAGTGGAAAAGATAGCACTATTTTTAAACCTGTCACGTTAGTTTAGTTTAGAGATTGTGTACAACAAAACTGGCCACATTAGCCACAATATTATGGAGTAGGTACTATAAGTCTTTTTTTTTTAATTCAGTATAGACATACGCTTGGCCACTATCACACTTGACGGAAAGTGATGATGTGGCCTATGATGGTACGCGTTGACCTAGGAGATGCCTATTCACTCTCTTTTTAAAGATACCCAGGTTATAGGTGTCAGGAAACACAGATCTCGGAAGGATATACCAAAGCCATGCGTATAAGGGACGAAGACTTAAATCTCTTCGTTCGCGTAGCTGGAATTCATAAAGTCACTAGCTGACCCCCGCGACTTCGTTCGCGTATTTTTCTTTGCTATAAACCTCACTGAGCCCGAGACCTTTCCAACGAATGCAAAACCGTGGAAATCGGTTCGTGTGTTCTGGAGTTATAGCGTCAGGAAGGAAAACCCGACTTATTTTTATATAGTAGATTTATAAAAATAATACCAAAGTTTATGGTACAAGTGAATACCTACGTAAAGTTTTTAATTAAGACTAACCTCGTAATGTTTAAACATAACAAACGAATATACATGCTGGCTTCATTATTACAGCCGCGGTACACAGCGTATACAGCGTACAGTAAACATACAGGGGCTGTGTGCTTAGTCTAAGATCGGAGCACTCGAAAACGAACTCGAAAACTATTGATCGATTTCAGAGTAAAATAGACCTAAAATGGCTTGTATTAAGGTTTGAGTTCGCCAATACATTCAGCATTCGAACAATGCTGAATGTATTGGCGAACTCAAACCTTAATACAAGCCATTTTAGGTCTATTTTACTCTGAAATCGATCAATAGTTTTCGAGTTCGTTTTCGAGTGCTCCGATCTTAGACTAAGCACTCTGTTTGAATTGTACGACGATTGTTCGTAAAGGCTTATTGCCTGCTATCGGCTTTGTCGTTCCGTTCTAGCGAGTGCAAGAGACGGTTGTGAGATCTCTTAATGTACATTTTCACATGACTTTTACATATATGCTTATTTTTACGTATGTGCAAGGGGTATTAGATCCTCTATTCTATTTAGAAGTAAGATCTATTGGCGTTTAATCATCTGATAATAATTATTATTTGAACAGATCAACAGAGATGCTCTGTGAGATCTATTGTGTTAAGAAGTGGCTGAATTTAGTCTGTACTTATTTTTCTATAATAATTGTATTATAATAAATAATATTGCATAAATGAATTACATAATGGTTCCTTTAATAATCTAATGTTTGAAATAAGTATTGGTTAATGAAAAAAATTCTGTTGCGAATTACTCGCTTTAATATTGTCCTGTGTTTATTTTATATTTAATCTTACACCTGCCTCTTATCCTTAACAGCAATGAGATGAAGTGATAGTATCTATAGGACACGTTCGTATAGATAGACAATCGTTATTGAAACGTCTTTACTACGCTCACTAGAATATGCTCTCTATAGTTCCAGAGATTGGGATAATTAAGTATTAAACATAAAACAAGTATAAATTAAAAATTAATAAAACCCCGACATTTGCCATTTTGTGGTGGCGGCCATCTTGGATTTGATTAGTGCTATTTTACTAGTCAAGCCCTTTCATTTGATACCCATATTGAGGAGTTGTAAAAATAAAATGTAATCCGCCATTTTGTGGCGGCGGCCATCTTGGATCGATTTTCATCAAGCATAGCACCGCATTCAAATCGGTTCACCCGTTTGAGCGTAACGGTGGAACAGACAGGCACACACACACATACACACACGCACGCACGCACGCACGCACGCACGCACGCACGCGCGCGCGCGCGCGCACACGCACACGCACACGCACACGAACACACACACACACACACACACACACAGAGAGACAGACACGTCAGACTTATAACACCCCGTCTTGAAAATTTCCACTAAGAATTTCTTGACAGAAAAGTCCAATATTTTTTTTTGCCTGATGCGGTACTCTAACCCCGAAATGGTTGATTCCCAGTGGAATAAGCTGGCCAATAGATCAACGAGGCAATCAAAGGAGTGGATCCCTAAAGACACAGCGTGTGTTACAGTGTTCCTGTAAAAAGCTTACACAGTCAATAGAGCACTTTAGATTGTGAATTTTAAATCTCCACCAAATGGCTACGTCGCAAGAGTTTTATATGCGACTCCGCGCTGCGCCCGGGGGCTTATTTCACGAAAATTGCTTCCCGGCTTAAACTGTATGCGAATAAGTGTCGCCCCAGGAAATAAGGTTTGAGAGATCACTGTTTCGACGTCAAAATACAAAGTCATAATAATTCATGAACAGTAGTAGTTAAATTTTAAATCCACGAGGATCCTATTATGAAAATTATCTATATACTAATACTAGTAGGTCGCGTGGCTGCGCGGCCCGCTAAAGCGGACCGCGGGGTTTCGAGTATTGTTTTTATTTGAGCAGCCTCCACATATCTTTAATACCCTGGCCGTGTTCCTCACCTATCTTTAAAATCTTCAATCATCAGCTTTTTTCCTCCGCATCAATTTTTGTCTTCTATACGAAACCATCAATGAAAAAAAATTTTTTTGTGTAAAAAAATAAATTCTGACATCTTGTTTTTTTCTGTTCATCAAGTAGATCTAAAGGTCTTGATCATCTTTTGTCAAAAAACCACTCTTCGATCTTTTATACTCATATCTACAATACCCTGCCCGGGCTCCTCATCCATCTTCCAAACCCTCAATCATCATGTCTTTCCATATTTTTCTTTGAGAGTTCTCCAAAGAATCGCATCAAAGCCTTGCATAGTTTACAACTTGTAGTCTCTTCAATATTCGCCATACATTTTCTATGGAAAAATAAATTCCGCCATTTTGATTTTTTTTTTTCAATTCATCAAGTAGACCTTTGGATCCTCATCATCTTTTGCGAAGAAACCACTCTTCCATCTTTTATACCCTCCGAGATGGAGACCGATGAAATTTGTATGGCGGCCATCTTTTTTTCGCCATTTTGAATTTTTTTTCAGCTAACTGCCAATTGGATGACGTTTCGAGTGACATTTGTTCGAGCACCCCCCACCTATCTTCAATACCTTATGCGTGCTGCTCACCTGTCTCCGAAATCCTCAATCATCAGCTCTCTCCATATTTTTGTTCCAAATTAATTTTTGTCTTCTATACGAAACCATTAGTAAAAAAAAAATCTTTCATACAAAATTGTTCAGGAGGGGTGATCAATCAGTGAGTCAGTCAATGAATCAGCACGAGCAGCTATATATATATTAACTAGTAGGGCGCGTGGGTGCGCGGCCCGCAAGCGGACCGCGAGGTTTCGCTTTCGGGTATTTTGGTTTGAGCAGCCTCCATCTATCTCTCCCCTATTCCTAATCCTCGATCATTATCACTCTCCATATTTTTTCTTCGAATCGTTCTGCTCATCAAGTAGAACTTAAGGTCTTAATCATCTTTTGGCAAAAACCACTCTTCCATCTTTTATACTTGGTGAGATAGACACCGATGTTTGTATGGCCACCATTTGGACTTTTTTTCAGCTCACTGCCAATTGGATGAGGTTTTGAGTAATTTTTGTTTGAGCACCTCCCATCTATCTACAATACCCTTCCCGGGCTCCTCATCCATCTTCCAAACCCTCAATCATCATGTCTTCCCATATTTTTCTTTGAGAGTTCTTCAAAGAACTGCGGTAAAGCCTTGCATAGTTTACAACTTGTAGTCTCTACAATATTCGCCATACATTTCCTATGGAAAAATAAATTCCGCCATTTTGAATTTTTTTTAATTCGTCAAGTAGACCTTTGGATCCTCATCATCTTTTGCGAAGAAACCACTCTTCCATCTTTTATACCCTCCGAGATGGAGACCGACGAAATTTGTATGGCGGCCATCTTTTTTTCGCCATTTTGAATTTTTTTTTCAGCTCACTGCCAATTGGATGACGTTTCGAGTGACATTTGCTCGAGCACCCCCCACCTATCTTCAATACCTTAAGCGTGCCATTCGCTCGTCTCTGAAATCCTCAATCATCAGCTTTCTCCATATTTTTGTTCCGAATGAATTTTTGTCCTCTATACGAAACCATTTGTGAAAAAAAAAGTTTTCATACAAAATTTTACAGGAGGGGTGATCAATCAGTGAGTCAGTCAATGAATCAGCACGAGCAGCTATATATATATTAACTAGTACGGCGCGTGCGTGCGCGGCCCGCTAAAGCGGACCGCGTGGACGGACCGAGTAAACAACAGAAACAGGAGTCCGCTTGGATTTATAGCTTTGGTGTGTAACCGTTTTGATTTTTAGTAGGTATAGGTATATTGTATTAAGAATTTAGTCATCATCTTCAGGTCACATCACCCTGGGAGTCATATCACTAAAGAAACTTAGCAACAAAATGAATATCTGAAACAGTGAAATTAGCTTCGGTAGCTCGAAAACTGGCTCACTATAATTCTTTATATTATAAATACGTATAAACTTTTTCGTGTAGGTACGTATTACTTTATAATATAAAAAGTGTAGTGGGCCAGTTTCCAAGCCACCCAGGAGGTATGGCATCAGCTCGTTTTTTTTTACGTGGTTCTCCCATTAACAGACATTTAAAACAGAATTAAAATTTAACTATAAACATATGTACATAGACTGCTAAAATCATAACCGTTACTTTTGGCTTTAACGTAATCGGGTAAAAAATATTCTGCATGCCTGAATAATGAGACCTATTGCAATTTAGCAAAAATATTACAAAAATTTAAATATTTTTGCCACCTTGCTCCACGATACATAAATAAATACTTAAAATAAACATTAAAACAAATATTGTGTCGTTATTAAGCATTAATCCTTAAATAAATATGAAAAACAGCATAATTAAAAAAATATCTACTTACATCTTAGAATAATGACTTACATATTTAAAAATATGTTTTGATATATGAAACAAAAGATCCCTGTGATTCAGATGTGTTATAGTAAAAAACCCTTATATTACTGTAACATCTTAAGTTTCTGACTGGGGGTATTTGTGAAGTAAGAATAAAGTAAGGTATTATGATTGAAAATTTAATGTTTGGTATATTAAGCCATTTAAAATTATTGAAATAAAATAATAATAACACAAAGAAAAGTATAGAAAGTGAACATAATATTGTTTAAGTATATTCTATTACAACGCTATCTACCTACTTATATTACACATTACATAATATTATTTACATATTACTGTTTTTGTCCGATTTTCTTTTGAATTTTAGGTCAGTAGTGATTTATAAACTATATTTTTAGTAAGAGCGTAATTTCTGCTAACTCTTTCTGGCGGGACCAAGACTTGCAAATTGTGACTGTGCCGCACTCTGCCCAAAGCAACGTATAGTTGTCCATGTGAAAAAACATCACTTCTTAGATCTACTCCCACACGATCAAGAGTTTGCCCTTGAGATTTATTGAACGTCATAGCATAAGCCAACTTGACAGGGAATTGCTTGCGTGTCATTTCTACACCGTTTCGCCCTATTTTAAATTTAAAAGTTATGCGAGGTATGACGATGGGCTCACTACTATTTGGGTGATGCGCTAACAGAGTGAATTTTGAGACTTGATCTATAATTAATTTAGTACCATTAACTAAACGGTGTGTGAAACTGATATTTCGAATAAGTATTACGACCGCGCCTACTTTCAGTTTCAAGTCATGATCGGGCACACCGGGTGCTGTGATAGAATTTAAAACATTGCCTTCTAATCGTTCAGCTGAGTTGTCATTCAGGTGGTCAGTAGTGTCGGCACTGTAACAGATAGCCATTGGTCCAGGTATCAATTCAAGTATTTTTTGATTAATATCTCTTATGTTTTCATTAGTTCCCGATAGAATCGCCCTTTTACATATATTTTCTGGGTCACAGACTTCGTACTTTGGATATATAATATAAATTAATTGTTGCAAGCTATTTACGTAATTGATATTTTTTAAAATTAATAAATCTTCTTCAGTTGTTTCAGCTTCACCTTCTCCAATACTCAATACAAAGTTAGCAAAATAGGGGTCTTCTTTTGCACGCTGATTTTCAGTTAACTTGAATTTTTGAACGTAGTGCCAAATTTCAGAATTTTTTATTGAGGCCCGGCATATGTCACGTTCTCCTGCTCCTGTTATCACTGGTGGTATTTGTCTAAAATCACCAGCTAATACTAACACTTTGCCTCCAAAGGGTTTGGTATTGCATTCCATTAGATCTTTGAGACCGCGGTCAATTGTTTCAAGCAGGTACCTGTGAGCCATTGGTGCCTCATCGATAATGATAAGACGTGCTGCTTTGATCAACGCTGCTCTTTGAGAGTTGTTCGAAATTCCCCACACTGCATTACCACCTTCAAAGTCTAACGGAAGCTTAAACATTGAATGTGCTGTGACACCTCCATCGTGATTTAGTGCAGCTATACCCGTGGAAGCCGTACATAGGGCAATATGTCCATTAGAACGAATTTTTGCAGCAATCACGTTAAGCAAGATGGTTTTTCCGGTGCCAGCGGGACCGTCGATGAAAACCGGGTGCGTATCTTCACAATCATCTTCAGTAAGTAATATGACTGTGTTATAAATAGCCCGTTGCTGCGAATTTAATTTGGACTCCCATTCATTTAATATGGCAGTCGCCTCATCATTCCATCTTCCAGTTTCTCTGTCAAGCTCGGTTATGCTGTGTCTTATGTCTGGCAAACCGAAATCTGACAGCGAGCGACCATGAGCACGTAACATTTGTTCAATGTCTCTAAGGCCGTGGTCGTAAGCGGCTTCTATTTCAGATTCACATCCTCTGTGATAATCATCGCACAAATGATCACGGTATTTATCCCATAACAGAAGGGCTGGGGCACCGTCCATGATAAGTGCGAAGAAAAGCTGACGTAAACCTTTGCCGGTCTTGAAGCCGGCTGCCTCTTCTATTGCCGATTCATACTCCTGGTTATCGTTCAGAATACCACGTTCGAACGCTGCTTTTTGAAAAGTGTCGTAAATTATATTGTTGACAGTTCGCAGTTCGTCGTAGCTCCGGCACGGATAACGCATGAGTAACATTCGCAGAAAATAAAGTTCACCGAGTGTAGGAGATATAAAGACAATTCGAGCCACGATTTCGCCTCGTACTCTTTTTGTAATAAAATATTTTCCAGATTCATGAGCCAACACTTTTACAGTTGGATTAGGCCGGACCTGAGTTTCGACATTGTACCTTTCATAAAACATTATGTAAGTACATTCATCCAACTCAGGATCTGGAGGCCTCGTCATGTAAATTTTCAATTTGGACATGTAATTTTCTGATGCTTGCGCCTCGGTTCCGGTACGAAAAACAATCGCGTCTCCGTCGGGTAAATGTACCGGTAGTGCAACAACAGTTGGGTATCTGCAGCTGATGTCAAACTCCAATAGACGCCACATTGCATCTGAGGCGCTCACATATCGATATTGAGCGTAGTGTTCTATTTCGTCGAATACTTCTGTCACCCCCGCTTTTGCGTGATCGGGACCTTTGTGCAGATACTTGTAAAGGTATTTAACCACTTTGGAGGTGGATGCAATTTCCAAATTGCAATGACACTCCATCATCAATAGTATCGCCGGGTTGTACGGCACAATCCACCTGTTAGTGACTGAAGTTTGATTTCGTTCACGAATTGCCGGCTGTTCGCCAGCTGGACGTTTGTAGTGTACTGAGCCTCGTTCATCCGTGTACGTCACTTCAGTGTAACTTTTAGGGAATTTTTTCGAACATTTCCCAGCAGCTTGATCGTAGCAGGGTGACCTTTCTGTTCCACATGGGCCGTGCACCATGTGTTGCAAAACCAGTTGTCTCAGTCGTCCCTGTTCCGGTGGAGGTATAGTTGCTTGAATAAATTTATCAATATCCATACTATCGATGGGCCCTCCTCCTTCTACACGGAACGTAATGTGTGCGTGAGGTAAACCCCTTTTCTGGAATTCTATAACATGTAGAATTGACACAATGGTACCAAAGAAGTCTTTTGATCTGATTTTTTTCAACAGTATTGACAACTTTAGTTGAAATACTCTCACACACAAATCAGGGCGATCTGTTGACTGTTGACCGGGATATAAACTGTTGGTTATTTCTGGCCATTTCGGGTTACATGTAACAGTGAGGAAAAAGCTTGGTTTTCCCAACCGTGCAACAATGGCCATAGCATCATGGTACTTGATCTGCATATAACGTGGGCTATTCGTAAGACTCGCCGGTAAATATACTTTACCGGGTCGTATGCCTTCACCTGCGATCGTTTCGTCGATTTCACGTCGGGTTGCAATTCTTAGTTCGCTTTGAATACCTTTGAAATATTGTAGACGCTCTTCTTCGGTCCGGCACCACATGTCAACAAAGTATTCTTGCGAAAGGCGTCGTAAGATCGCAAACCGCTCTTCAGATAAGAGTTGACAACGATAGTATTTTACTTGGCTTAGTTTATTGCCAGCTTTATCTTTAATATCAATGGAATATCTTTCAGGAGCTCTAGGAAACAGTAAAGGATACTGAAACGCTTCATATGCGGGATGTAAGTAGTGTACTGTGTGTGGTTTTGCTTCACCAATTTTCCATATTACTACTGCTCGCGGGTGATGTTCGTTTGAAGTTTCAATCAAACCTGCAAGCTCATTCGACACCGGTCTATCTCCTAATATCGGTCCATGAGTACGTCGACTTGTGTTTTGAAAAATTAATCGAGCTTCTGAACTTGGGTGATTATTTAATAAGTGTAAATCTTTTATCAAGGGATTATTATTTTTTAAGTACACGTAAATCTCCTTGATAAGATTGGGGCACAAATTTTGTTGATTTCCTAATCTTTGATGCTCTTCTCCGTCGTGTATATATAATGCTGTATTATTTGTGCTACCACTATAAGCCAAATCAAAGACGCGATGGTAAATACGCCCTTGAACTTTCACTAAGTTAGGACCGTGACCCGCAGGTCTTTGAAAGCCGTGAGTTGTACCTAGCGCTGAAAAACTGAACAGATTATTATATGCTCTAGCGTTTTTTAAAAAATTTTGGTTTGCGTAAAACTCGGCATCTAGTGGTCCGAGTGGGTCAACGTTATATTTGCCCTGTCCACAGCACCACTTTGTGCGAGACTTTTCTTCATCAAAAAGTCTTGCACTGCAGTAAATACATTTATAAGTTTCTTCACACATAAGAGAATATTTTAAATGAATCGGTTTAATTTTATCTAAATCGTTACCTTTCAGTGCACCCGTTAAACCCAGCCCACGTATTTCTAAAGGAATATTTCTGATTCGACGTATTTCATCTCGATGTGTTTTAGAATATTTACTAACACATTCACGACGAGTTTGAGGATGCAAGCTTTGATATCTTAACGCAGCCTGTCGAGTTACTTCAGGATGCGCAGCGTTATATACTTGTACGGCCTCTCGGTGCACGTCGGGGTGTGCAGCAGTATACCGTTGGACAGCTTCTCTGTGCACTTCGGGGTGTGCGGCTGTATATCGATGTACTGCCTCTTGGTTCACTTCGGGATGTGCAGCTGTATACCGATGCACGGCTTTCCTGTGAGATTGTGGCTTATGTTTTTGGTAACGCAAAACAGCCTCCAAATGCTTACGTTTTTTTTCAGCTACAGTTACTTGCTTTTTTGGCCTACCACGTGAACGTTTACAGTTTTGTTGATACATATCGTTTCTATTAGTTTTATTTTGTAATCGTTCTGTTACGTGTAGGTTATCAACAGGCAATTGCTCTAATACGACTTTACATGGACTAAGGCTATAGTTTATCCTACTAAGCTGCGAGTCTGTAAAAGTTGGAGATGCAAATTCATTTATCAGTATTTGCCCATCGCTTGCCAAAGAACGTTCTTCGTTAACCATGGTGATTAATGAGACATTGCCAGAACTATTACTATTAACATTTAAACAATAGGGTTGCGACTGCGTGAAAGTAGGAGA
This sequence comes from Melanargia galathea, assembly GCA_920104075.1. NCBI lineage: Eukaryota > Metazoa > Arthropoda > Insecta > Lepidoptera > Nymphalidae > Melanargia > Melanargia galathea. The sequence continues at coordinate 7,175,572 of OV049874.1, read as the reverse complement.
TATTATACTTTCATTTATCAGTATATGCTTACTAATTGGCAAAGAACATTCTGTATTACTAATAGTCATTAATGATTCATTGCTTAAAGTATTACTATTCAGATGTAAACTATAGGACTGTGACTCCGTAAACGTTGGAGATTCAGCCCTATAGATTTGCCCACTGCTGGGCAAATGGATATCGTTATAATTACTATTTTGTGAAGGGACCTGATTTACGTTCTTTTCGATGAAAACATCAAAATGACCGCTCGTGAGGTGCCCTGTAAAACCGATCATTTTTTCTATAGGTCCGGTGCCGAATGTTTGCGCATAAACACCATCTATATACAGTTTAAACATATAATCTTTATATATTTCCCCTGCCATCGACAATTCTGTGGTAGTGCCGTAAATTCCGTTTTGCATCATTTCATTGCAATATTCTTCAGCTGACACATACGGGCTTTCGTCACGACGCATTGTAAACATGCCATATCGATCCCAGTTCGATACAATCCCTCCAACTATACGCGATCGTATTTCCTGAGATCGGTTTATATGACCGTATATATGAAAAGACAGAGCTGAAAACATGCAGTTCCCGTCACCGGGAATATTATATAAGAGAACTTCTCGAGTAGGTGCATCGAGATTAGCAGTTTCCTTGACTTGCACGGTGCGAAGAAAAGACGCCATAATTCTATCTCAGTAATAAAATTTTGTCACTTACCAGGAAATCGGCTAAACACTTAACTTAACAATAGTAACTTAACTTTAATACTAATTACTAAGACTAATTTAATAGATTAATACAGTCTGAAATATGTAATTAAATATTAATATATATTTTAAGATTGAAAATCTTTAAAAATATGTTGAGAACAATTAAATCACTCTACGCAGAAGGAATGCAACGTAGAAAGAAAGGTAAAACATATTTTTTTTTACCGCCTTTTGTTTTGTTTTTTTTTTTTCAGTCTACGGATTTAAAAAAAAAACATCAGCCAAACTCCTCTAAAAAGTTTGACATAATATTAATAAGAATTAAAAACTATATATATAACTAAGTAATGTTATTTTTTATAAGAACTACATTTATCTTGTTCTATTATTATTAAAACAAAATGATTTCCGAAATCATCTTGACACTTTTTGCTCTCTGAATAATTATCATAAATTGTCGCTTTAGTACTTAATCCGTACAAAGTAAAAAATACAGTAAAAACCTTATTTTTCGTGGTCTATGATAAAAACTTCTTACAGCTTTGCACTGCTAAAAAGTACAGGTAGAAAACCACAGATTAAAATCATAAATAAATTATTGAATCTATTTTTATTTTTTGAATTGAGTAGTATGGGTATATACAGTAGACATGGGTAACATTGATAAGTAGGTACCGGAGATGTGAAATTAGGTGTTCCTAGAGGTGACTTACTACCTCGTTGGTCTAGGGGTATTATATTCGACTGCAGATCACGAGGTCCCGGATTCAATTCCCGGGTCGGGCAAATTATTGTAGGGTTTTTTATCAAGAAATTCTCAGTGTCAGCCCGGAGTTGATAGTTGGCGGTGTTTCACCCCCGTGCCTCGGAGAGCACGTTAAGCAGTCGTTCCCGGTTATTATCAATATCATGTGACAATATTCGTTACAGCCCGCCAACCCACATTAGAGAAGCGTGGCGGCTCTAAGCTCTAAATCCCTCTCCTATGAGAGAAGAGACATTTGCACAGCCGTGGGTCGTAAAAAAGCTGTACCTGTGATGGTGGTGGTGGAGAGTTGACTAAACAATTTAAAATACAAACCAAATGATAAAAAGTTGTTGATGCTTTTTAAACCCGATTTTTATCCAAAACAGACAGTACAGTACAGTTTTCAGTACAGTACAGACAGTACAGTATAGACCTCTGAGTTGTATGAGCGCTCATACAATTTAGAGGCCTAGCTTCATTAGCACCTTACCTTTTAAGACAAACTAATGAAAAACAGATTGTACTTATACTTCTGGAGTACGGAACCCTCGGTGCGCGAGTCTGACTCGCACTTGACCGGTTTATTTTCTGTTCATCAAGTAGAATTTAGGTCTTGATCATATTTTGCCAAGAAACCACTCTTCCATCTTTTATGCTTAGTGAGATAGAGGCTGACGGTATGGCCGCCATTTTGAATCTGCCATTTTGTTTTTTTTTCAGCTCAGTGCCAATTGGATGAGGTTTTGAGTAATTTTTGTTTGAGCACCTCCCATCTATCTACAATACCCTGCCCGGGCTCCTCATCCATCTTCCAAACCCTCAATCATCATGTCTTCCCATATTTTTCTTTGAGAGTTCTCCAAAGAACCGCATCAAAGCCTTGCATAGTTTACAACTTGTAGTCTCTTCAATATTCGCCATACATTTTCTATGGAAAAATAAATTCCGCCATTTTGAATTTTTTTTCTATTCATCGAGTAGACCTTTGGATTTTGATCATCTTTTGCGAAGAAACCACTCTTCCATCTTTTATACCCTCCGAGATGGAGACCGACGAAAGTTGTATGGCGGCCATCTTTTTTTCGCCATTTTGAATTTTTTTTCAGCTCACTGCCAATTGGATGATGTTTCGAGTGACATTTGCTCGAGCACCCCCCACCTATCTTCAATACCTTAAGCGTGCCATTCGCTCGTCTCTGAAATCCTCAATCATCAGCTCTCTCCATATTTTTGTTCCGAATGAATTTTTGTCGTCTATACGAAACCATTAGTGAAAAAAAAATTTTTCATACAAAATTTTACAGGAGGGGTGATCAATCAGTGAGTCAGTCAATGAATCAGCACGAGCAGCTATATATATATTAAAATACTTAATAAAGCGGAAGAGTTTGTTTGTAAGTTTGAACGCGCTAATCTCTGGAAGTACCTATCGGATTTGAAAAATTATTTTTGCATTTGGTAGTCCAATTTTCGGGAAAGGTTACCCGTGCAAAGCTGGGGCTGGTCGCTAGTTCATATAACTAGGTTTTTCTATTATAATTTTTCGGTGACCACTGTATTTTGTTTAGATGTTTGATAGGTCAAGACTCTACTAACTTAGCGGTAACACTTTTTATGAGGATACAATTACTATACACGTCATGTGTAGATAAATGCAAAGCTGACAGCGTTTTTGCATTTTTGTGATTAAGAAATTCAGTGATGTAGGTAATTGTAGCCCAGTCAATTTAGACTGCCAAGGTTACAATAACTCACACCTGGCTGAAAATCGGTAGGATTGTTCAAAACACTATTATAAATGAAATGTGAAAAGTCCTCATCGATCCGACACCTGGAAAAAAAATTACTCCTGGACACACACAGTTTACTCACACTTGGCTGAAAATTAGTAGGATTGTTCGAAACACTATTATAAATGAAATTTAAAAAGTCGTCATCGATCCGACACCTGTAAAAAAATTACGTCAACGTCAACGGGGTCAAAGTTTTCACGGGAAGTTTTCAGCAAAACGGTAAGTCTTATCATAAAATTATCTTAAACAAAATTGTAGATCAGATAATTATTATCTATAAAAAATTTTTACCCGAAATTCTGATATTTTTAATATTTTATATGTGTAAGTGTGTAACTTACACATAACTTACACATATACGTCACATTCTTACACACATAAAATATTGGAAATATCAGAATTTCGGGTAAAAAGAAATCCAGTCCCTCATTTTTATTTAGACACTTAATTTTTTGAATCGTTATATTATGTATCTCAAAAACGGTGGCTCTTAAGAAAAAAAGTATTTTGACATTTTTTATAGATAATCATCTGATCTACAATTTTGTCTCAGCTAATTTTATGATAAAACTTACCGTTTTGCTGAAAATCGTGAAAAATTCGTTTTTGTGACCTTTGACCCCGAGTAATTTTTTTTTCAGGTGTCGGATCGATGAGGACTTTTCACATTTCATTTATAATAGTGTTTCAAACAATCCTACTAATTTTAAGCCAAGTGTGAGTCAACTGTGCGTGTCCAGGAGTAAATTTTTTTCCAGGAGTCGGATCGATGAGGACTTTTCTTTCACATTTCATTTATTATAGTATTTTGAACAATCCTACCAATTTTCAGCCAGGTGTGAATTATTGTAACCTCACCCCTATTTATTAGTCTAATTTGGCCGGTCTATTGCCAATTTGGCTGTCACAAATGTATTTTAACGCGATTTCTTTTATGCATATTAATCTAAAATTTTTGTTGGGATCATGATATAAAAGCGTATACATGTTCATCTTCACAAAATATTTCTATATCTGCGAGTAGCTTGACAAAAACTACTTACTAGTTTTTGTCTTTGTTTTTGGTCCTAAAAGTTTTACTTATGCAAATTATGAATACTTATACCTAGTTATTAATTAACAGGTTTTTCTATGTTCAAGTGTGACTGTTTGTGACCATTTCAAATTTGCAAATCGTATTTAATTAACCGCAACTTAATCCAACAATAATTAATTTCGTTAAGTGAAAATTTCGTTTATTTTATGCAAATGGTGCGGTTTAATTAAAATAAAATCTGTTGAAACTCTATTGGCACAAATATCTGACCAAGTTCCAAGCATTCCGACAAGATTTTGTAGACTTCAAGTCAACCGTGTAATATAGAGTCTGACTAATACCCTATGTGCCGGTCGTTTATATTTCGGGGGTGAAATAGTTAGAGGACTGGACGTGAAACAAATAGTGGGTGAAATTTAGTGTTTCCTGTTTTCCCTCTCCGCCTCCGCTCTCGCCGCACTTGATGTTTATTCAACTAAGTTCAAACCTGGCTGGCAGTTTGGGAAGCTGCTCCAGTACGTTGAAGATTTTATTGGCACGCTTTTATGGACGCTTGGCACCAGTGTCATAGCGCTGTAGCTAGGTTTAGGTACCTAAATATAGATAGATAGATAGAAATACTTTATTGCACACAAAAAATATTACATAACATGACAAAGAAACTAAAACTAAAAGAATAATTATTGTATGCAAAGGCGGCCTTATTGCTCACAGCAATCTCTACCAGGCAACCATTGGTGAAAGGAGAAACTAGGTGTGTTGGATAGTACTTACACGCATTTACAGAAAGATGAAGTAGTATAATATAATATAATATAATATAATATAATATAATATAATATAATATAATATAATATAATATAATATAATATAATATAATATAATATAATATAATATAATATAATATAATATAATACAATATAATTAATTAATAAGTACCTAACTATTTCAGTAATACATAAATAACTATCATACATATACATAACCATTATAAATATCAATATGTATACATTTGTAGCAACGAAATGGACTGTGTAGTAAGCGTAGAGAAGCGCCATTCGGCACGACGGTCTAACGACATAAAGAGCTGACATCAAGAGCATTACGGGCTAGATAAGGACAGGGTGTAGTGGCACTCACTAGGCAAGGAACATTCACGGCAGTGGACACCACATGTTGACATAACGCATGCAGATAATTTGCCAAAGGGATGTCTGGTTTATTATTATGGATAGTTTGCATTTCAAACTGCAACGATAAAATATCATGTTATAAATAATTCAATTTTCTACATGTATTGATATATCATTTATTGTTTTTGCAACACATCTTTTATAGTTCTTAGATGATAATTATGCGGCTTACATATAAAGCCTTCGCTGATGTAGGTCGCGCACGTCAGTCTGGGAGGCATTCAAGCCAGAGTGATGCCACATGGCTGCTGCGCTTCTTGGTTTGTTCGACAACCATAGCAATTCAACGCACCGTGTGGCTGTTCAACACCTCGGAATATTATGTAACCTACGTAAGTTTCTATGTATGCTACGTAAGTTTCTATGTAAGCTACGTAAGTTTTTATGTAAGGTGCGTATGTTTCTATGTACGCTGCATTTTATATGTAAGCTACCACATTGGCGCTTCAGTGGCTCATACAAGTACGGTCTTGGTGATGCAACGCACCATGCGTTAGGACCATGTGACAGGACCATGAACTTTACTAGTAGGATGCCGCAACGGCGACGCAGAAACAACGCAGCGAAACCGCAAAATACCTACTATATGGTATCGCTCTTAAATGAACCATCTTTTACAAAGCGCTTCAAATAATTTTCATGGTAAAATATGCATTGAAAAGAAAATAGGCAGCGTTGTAAAAAAATACATAAAACTTAAGTGAGGTAGATACCTATGTGGCGGTGTGCAACCTCATGGCAGCGTTGCAACCTCCACAGTTTTCCTGGCTGGTTTTTCTCGCCGGCCGTTTTTGTGTGTCAAGAGATTATAAGTGTTTATATTTTTCAAATGTAGAAGCTGTCTCAGCCTGCGCCTTCGATGTGCGCGGTGTAGTATTATTATTCCGTTTTTAGAGCCGGAAGGTCGGCTCCAGATTCTGTTTTTAATATGATTCTATTTTGTTATCCCGGTGAGATCAGACCTCAGTGATGGTCCTATAGCCTGAGACAGTTTCATTTTCCAGAAGATTAAACCTGTACTAAATAATAACTCTAAAAGTGCGAGAATACAACATATGTCCGTGAAAGCTCTAATAAAATAATTGGATTTTATTTTATTACTAGCCGACCCCCGCGACTTCGTTCGCATGGATATAGGTTTTTATATAGAATCGGATCGGACCCCATAATTCTTTTATGTACCTAAACTAAATATAGCCTGTTACTCCTTATAACATTGAAAGTTCCATTAAAATCGATCCAGCCGTTTCGGAGATTAGCTGGAACAAATAGACAGAACGACAAACATAAATTTAAACGCACGCCAGTTTAAAATAAGCCGTACATACAAAGATCCGGGTCCCAAGTTATTGGAACCCAATAAATGTCTGTCATTTCTGAACTAAAAAACCTATGACCTTGAAATATTTACGGGGCAATACTTAAAGTACTACCTTTCTAACAAAAAAAGAATGAGTTAAATCGAACTACCCGTTAATGAATTACAGCTAAATACACGTTTTAACTTTCTTCCCCTCTCCCAAGGGAACCGTGCTGAATTTCGAGATAAAAAGTATCCTATGTCCTACCTCGGAGTATAAACTCAAATCGTTCTCATTTGAATCCATTCAGTAGTTTCGGCGTGATGCGCGGCCAAGATACAGACAGACAGACAGACAGACAGACAGACAGACAGACAGACAGACAGACAAAAATGAAAAAAATTGCAGTTTTGGCTTCAGTATCGATTATGGAGTGCCCTCCGATAAAATTTTTCAAAATATCTTCAATGTACAGAATTGGATCTGTTACAGTCTTATTATATTATAGATAGACTTTCACTGCACCTATACCTACACGTATTATGTACGTTTAATTTAGATTTCGGTCCTTGAGCCGTTTGGGATATTGAATATTCAATTTATTATAGACACTTCGCTTTTGCTAAAGACTTACATTTGTTAGTGTAAGTACTCGGACATTGGGTCTAGACAGCCCAACCGAAGTAGTGAATGAGATGGATTAGACGTTTATTTCAATAAACATTCGTCTTAACCCGGGTCCATTTACCTACCCAGTCCCATACTTTACGTTTAATTACTTTTTAGAGCTACCGCAGACCTCCGTCAGTTGACCCCATAAAAATCACCTAAAATACAGTAGGTATTTTAGCTAGTGAAATCTAAAAGATTAAAAGTTAAACCTACTCTACCACGCACTTAACAGTAGGTACATATATCAGAAAGTACCGAACAAATTTTGATGAAACTTAAACTGTTCACTAAGTTGAGGTAAATGTAAGCCAATAAAAAAATAATGGTCATAATTTGATCATACATCTTTGAAATATTGTATATTTGTTAGGAAGCTTAAAAAGATAATTATCATATGTGAATATTTTGTTCCAATAATAATATTACATATTATACTGTCGAATTGATAACCTACTTTTTTGAAATTGGTTAAAAAATTGTCTTATTTACTCGTACGTGTATACTATTTACTTTATGAAATTGAGTTTGTTAAATAAAATCCAGTATTTTTTCCTTACAAAGGCACTCCATGCTACAGGTACAGAATACAGACTACTCCTAAATTAAAAGCATGGCCTGCCCTTTACAAGTCTAGAGAGCGTGAATCAATTCGCTTTTACGAAAACCACTGACTTGGTAGAGGTCTCTTTTGCCGCTTTCCACTTTCATCATAATTTTAAATAGCAGAGTAGTAAGTACTACGGGGCATAAGCTATATAACTAGAAACAGAGAGTAGGTATACTTGTTTCTAACTATGAATAGATATTACTTTGAATAGTTTATTAGATTTTAACAAGTGTAAATTGAAAATTAAAAAACCCCCGACATTCGTCATATTGTGGCGGCGGCCATCTTGGATTTGCAATAATGCTATTCTACTAGTCAAGCCCTTTCATTTGATACCCATATTAAGGGAGTTGTGAAAAAATAATATGTAATCCGTCATTTTGTAGCGGCGGCCATCTTAGACCGATTTTCATCAAACATAGCTAACAACACTCTCGACTAAATCACCTTTCAAACAAAAAAAAAACGCATTCAAATCGGTCTACCCGTTTCAGCGCCACAGGGGAACACACACACACACACACACACGCACGCACACACACACACACACACACATACACACATAAGTACACACACACACACACAGACACAGACACGTCAAACTTATAACACCCCGTCGTTTTTGCGTCGAGGGTTAAAAACAGAGAAAGTTATAGCATCCCGAGCGGACGTAAGCCACTGTTCATGTCGGGAAAATAAAATAATTCTCACGGGATTTTTCAAAAACCTAATTCCACGCGGACGGAATAAAAAACGAGTTTTTTATGTCTGAAACAGGTCTATTTGGCTGCTGCACTTTAATCAGAGCACGTATTTATTATAACAATTTGTAGCGCCTCACGTGAGGCAAGTCGCTGTTGACTTCCAATTAAAACGTACAAAGGAAGCTGAAACACCTCAGAGTTTCGGTTTACACCAGCCTCTGCATAAATTACGAGAACGTTGCTACCAAATCGCTCGCTGAGAAAACAACGGCGTGTGGTACTTAGCACTGCGAAGTTAGCACGCGGTACACTATGCTGGTTGGTATAGATCGACCAGAATCTCATGAAAAATAGGGAAATTAAATTTTGTAGTAAGCAACACTATACCCGTATTACTAATTCCCTGGAATTCTGACGTTTCGTAATGTTACCAAAGATAAAACAATTCCCACAAAAAAGATAAAAAATTCAAAACTTATGCAAATACAAATCAACTGCCGCATGTAGACATGACAAATGCCTGACAGACACTTCATGGTGATAATGTCATTCGACATCCATTTTTGAATAAATTTTTTCAATGTGCTTCTTTTGTTTTCTGTTGCTGTCAGTGTGCACTTTCTAGTTTCCACTCTTGGTATTTTCTATTTTAAGGCGAAACGAGTAATATTATTACGCGGCATATGGCTTTTTATGATGACAGGGAATTAAAGTAGTTTGGGGTAAAATCGTACTTCGTAGATGTTAACCCTGTTCTCCATACAAATAACTCATCTGTAAATGACAATGACAGCTGTCAGAATTCCGGGGAATTAGTAATACGGGTATAGGTTAACTCGGCTGCCCTAGTGATAAACAAAGTAATTACATTCAGAACACCTTACCTGGGATCGTTTCACGAAACGAAAAATCAAGCAACTGCATTTTAAATACAAAAACAAAGTAATCAACATCCAATTACTTTGTTTTTGTGTTGTGCTTGTTGTTTACTTGGTTTTGCATTTATATTCCGGGTTAGTGTGTGCAGTTACTTTGTTCGGGCAATTCAAATTTCAGTAAACGGTTCAAGTTATTTGAAATATTAAACTGTGGTAAAAAACTACTCGACATAAAACTTTTGTTAATGCAAAAAAGTCAATTTCACAAAAATTGTCAGTTACTTTGTTTATCGCTAGGGCAGCTGTAGTGTTGCTAACTTTGGAATTTCATTTCCGTATTTTTCATGAGATTCTGGTCGATCTATATAGCTTTATTTTAAGATGCGACTTTTTTAGACAAGCATGTACCTACTCGTACGTACATTATTATATACGTACATACGTGTATGCATACATATTATATACACATACATACACAATACATACAACAAAAAAATTAAAGAACCCTGATTTGTTAAACCCAAAATTATTTACAATCGACACCTGGTAAAATATTTAGGTACAAACCAAATTAGTATAATTAGTTATGAAATTCACCACATCCACATATTTTAGTAGTAGGTAATATTATAATGGTATATAGGTAATATTATAATAGGTAATAATATAATAACAAAAAAAAAAAAAAAACTAATGGCGTCACTCCCAGATGGACGCAGGAACATTGGTCGGCCGAAGCTTCGATGGATAGATGGAGTAAACCAAGACGCCAAGCGGATTGGTTTAAAGAACTGGAAAACGAACGCTAAAGATAGAGATCGGTGGAAGAATCGTCTTGAGCAGGCCCGGGCCCACAAAGGGCTGTAGCGCCGATGATGATGATGAATATTATAATGGGCTCCCTGCTATCCCTTATATCTGTAATTATTTGCTGAGTTATCTGTAATTTAGGAGCATGTTTACACCCAAATCAAAAGCTGTCAGTAACCGTGGAGAAATAACTCATTAACCCCATGCATAATTCAGTTAACAATTTCAATAAAAAAGTTTTATACTTAGATAAGAATTTCAACGAAGAAGTTCTATTACGAATTGCTGAATCTTTAATCCGAAAAGTTCATTTGGACTCTTTGACAGTTTTGTTCTCTGTTTTTAAGTGATTTAATTCAACCCAATAGTTAATAGGAAATTCATCTAATATTATAAATACGAAAGTGAGTTTGTTTTGTTTGTTACGCTTTCACGCTTAAACCGCTAGACCGATTTTGAAGTCATTTGGTGCAGAGATAGACTAGACCTTGGAGAAGGGCATAGACTACTTTCATCCCGGAAAATCGAATCGAATTCCCAAGGGATTTTAAAATACCTAAATCCACGCATACGAACATATTGTGGGCAACAGCTAGTGAAAAATAAATAATTGTTAGTTGCAGTTATTTAAAGAAAGTGTCATGGCATTAAATCTGTTTTCAGTGTCCTGGTTAACCTGCTGATAATATAATTACCAACTTTCTCCACTGCTTTAGCTAATATAATTTTGCAGTGCGGTTCCTCCTTAAATAATTCACGCTGGAAGCACGGAATTATCATAAGCGGTTACGCTATCTGCCCACTAATGTGTTGACTCCGCGCCCCAGCTGAGTCGAGGCTGTAGGTGTTTTGTGTACATTACTTTTGATATTTTTATGTTTATTTTTTAAAATACTTACTCACACATAAACACACGGTCGTCTATTCCTAAGGTAGGCAGCTTAATGCCTGTGTTATATATAGGTAACAACCGACTGATATACATATCTACATATATATAAATTTTTACTAAATGTATAATACATACTTATATACTTACATAAATATAGTTCGTTCGGTAACTTAGTGTCGGTACAGGCGCAGGTGCTCTTAGTATTCTGCTTTTATTTTTATTACTTTTTTTCTGTTTGTAATTTTTTTTTTCTATTCTAACAGAATCTCCGAATAGTCTGCCAATCCGCACTTGGCCATCTTGGTAGACTATGGTTAAAATCCTTCTCATTTTGAGAGAAGACCCGTGTTCATGAGAATATTATATTTTATGTTTATGGTTATATTGTAATAAAATACGAATATAAAAAAATATAAAAAGGAAAGAGAATTTTAATGAAAAAATATGAGTAGGTATAAAATGCCAAAACCCCTTGTGCCTGTACACCCCTCGCGGCGTGCTTTGAAGTCACGGCGGTGTCTTTGGCAAAACACCGCGCGGCCGAGGCGGCTAGACACAAAAGGCGACCGTAAGAAAACGAACAGACTATACACCCAGACTCAAGGCGGGGATCGAACCCGCAACCTCGAAGCGGAAGGCAGGGTCAATGCCATTGATGTGTCACTGCCAACTGCACCAACGGGTTAGTTTTTAACTTTGTGTTTTCTTTAGACGCTCCAGCTTTACACGAGTAGTAATTATAATAACTATATGCTACTATCCCAAATAAAAATATATTGTTTTTTTATATCTCAAAGGGTTTAATTAGGTTCTCGATTTTCATCAAAAACGCTGCCTAAACGGTTTGACTTTTTCCGAGATCTTCAACAATTTATTATACCTACTATATATATAATTATACCTATATATACATATTTCAACAAAACACAAAACTTTAATAAATTATTAAACCTTCATCATGAATCTCTCTGTATATTAGTGAAAACCACAGGAAGATCCGTTCAGTAGTTTTTGAGTTTATCGCGAATAGACCCTAGAATATTTTCTGGCTTCAATGTTTTATCCGCGCCGCGCTGAGATAAAAGTCTCTAAGGCCTCTCGCGGTTTGCAAAAACTGAAATACTTAACATCCTAATTGGGTTTTTCCAGGTCAGTACGGAATCGGAATTCTGTTCCCTCGTGGAAAAAGACAACAGGTAAGTATAGCTAAATAGCGAATAAGTGGGAGGTCCCGGGTTCAATTCCCGGCACGAAAAATTTGGAAATATAATTTCTTAATGGTCTCTGGTCTGGTTTGGTGGGAGACCTCAGCCGTGACTGGTCACCAATAGGTACCGGCCAAGCAATTTAGCGCTCCAGTATGATGTAGAAACCGATCAGGGGTATAGGTTTAATAAAAACGGCCAAACTTAACTCTTCCAAGCCCGCTTCCATCTTAGGTGAGGTTGCAGTTAAGGGCTAACTTGTAGTTAAATAAAATAAAAAAATTGGTTGTCTGTAAAGTCGGCTTATCGACGATACCTATATAATTTTATGTGATAAAGTCATAAGAAAACATTGATGAAGCCGAACGCTTAGGCCGTGCATCTCTAGTGCCTTTCTGTCGCTTGTTCCGCGCTCTCGCTTGCACGCTCGGCACAGGTGGAACGTGACACTTTTTGGTGCGTGACAAATGGTGCCGGAGGACGCTAAGGAGGATTTATAAGACGTTATCACATCAAAAATATAATGTTCCAGGCCTTTGAACTCTAAGACAAGGTGGCGTGGGAAGGCGCGGTACTAAAATCTGCACCAAAATGGCGGAATGGCCTCCTCAAAAGACTTACACGAGACTGAGGTGCCGAGGGTGGAAAGGCTACATTATGAAAATTGCCTTCTCGACGTAAACTGTTATTGTGTGCGATGTGGATGTTTTCTGAGCAAACACGTTTTGGGAGTACAATATAGCTCAATTTTTGCGGAGGTTGGTTTTCCCACCCGAAATAATAAGATGTACGCTAGATACTTCGTGTATGGCGTAATTAAAACTTCAGCGTTTAGTATTGAAGGAAACCTGTGCATATAATTAGGTGAATAGGAATTTTTTGACTAGAATATTTAAACAAGTGAGTACACTTAATGCTATTTTTGAGTAGTTAAATCTAGGGACGACTTAATTCCGCGAGCGGAAAAATGCGCGAATTGCCTATGGCCGTTTGTCGATTAAATAATAAGACAAACGCGCGTCACTTACATTTGTCTTTTGCTGACGGAAATGTTAAAATTGCCTGCTTGAAGTCAGTTGCACATCAGGCGGTTAAAGTCAGGTCACCCCTAAAATACTTGCCCACGATAAACAATCGAAATGGAGTGCACAAGTCAGTTTTTGTACTACCAATTTCTTACCTCCATGGTTAAAGTTTAAGGTCAGTAATTAACGAAACCTGAGTATTACAACTCAAAGTAGCATTTTTTGTGGTCCTTAAACTCAACTTTAACCTTGCTTTGGCCACTTGATGTGCAATTGGCCCTTAATTGTTATTATGTACGCAGTAGATGTGTCCTCAGTAAACACGTCTTGCTGTTGTCGCAGTGTATGCTAAGGCTGTTATTAACTGAAATTCTGGAGCCTGCGCCACATCGCTTTGTGCGAGTTGATTGGATGTCTGACAATGTCTTATATACCTCGCAGGAATTTGATAGAGGATATTTGTCTGGTTAGCCAAAGCATAATAATAGAGGATAGCATAGTTATTGAGATACCTTATCCGGCTCGATGGACCTAGTGTAGTGGTGTCTTATTTATTAGCTAAAATTATAGGTAAATTTTATTTACCTTTAAAGTCAGTATTATCCGCGCGCGTTTAGAATGGGATGTGATGTTTTGAAACTGAGGCACTTGCTCTCGCTTTTGGCTACAAGCATTGTTGCAGCAAGAATACAACAAATTCAGTCAATCACGACATTTCAGACTGTAGCAATCATTGTTGCAGCTCAAGACTGTCGGTGGCTAACCCACCGATTGTCTAAGTCTGATCTATAGAGCGTAATCTGACTCTACTTAGATTCGAGAGAGAGTTTTTTTTAAATAACAATCGCGGGTAAACGAGCAAGCGGGTCACCTGATGTAAACTGATTACCGCCGCCCATGAACATTAGCAGCACCTGAGGAACCACTAATAAGTTGCCGGCTTTTGAGGAAGGGGACTGGCTATTTAGCTCGCTGTCGGAACGCATCGGATGCTTTGCGGTAGATTACGGCTGAAGTGGTGGTGTGTGTGGTGGTGTGGTAGAATCCTACCACAAAGCGATGATATCATCTCGATTACGTTGTGTGGTATCAGGCACAACGACCCGTAGAGGGGACTGAGAGCGTCAGGGCCTCGTTAGCATATTGGCAGGGTACACCGCGCGCAGGCGAGGTTGACTTTGGCTTTATAGTTGGAATTTGGACCACTTACACCCCAAATGTTGAAACGAGACAGCTTTATGTCAGCGACATGTTTATGTCCCGTTTTAACTCTGTTTCAAGTCTGAAGACAATCAACGCGTTGTTATAAGGAAATTTTATACATTTCGTGACGTTCGCAGTTCACACAGCGGAAATTGTGCAGCGTTCGCGCGTTCACCGCACGACCGCACGCGTGCGGATTAGCCGCCGCCGCACAGGCACAGTACGGCTTACTCGGGCAAATTTGCATAAAGCCCCGCGGACACAGTTTTGGCGTCGGATTATCTCGTTTCTCATTACCATAATGCTCCATTGTTTTGTATAAAACGGCCACTAGAATTAAGTGTCGAGCGATATTTTGTTTTTTGTGTAGCAGAAAATGGAATAGGCGTAATCTATAATATAATAAAACTGTAACAGATCCAATTCTGTACATTGAAGATATTTTGAAATTTTTTATTGGAGGGCACTCTATAATCGATACTGAAGCCAAAACTGCAATTTGTTTCATTTTTGTCTGTCTGTCTGTCTGTCTGTACCTTGGCCGCGCATCACGCCGAAACTACTGAATGGATTCAAATGAAACTTGGTACGATTTGAGTTTATACTCCGAGGTAGGACATAGGATACTTTTTATCCCGAAATTCAGCACGGTTCCCTTGGGAGAGGCGATGAAAGTTAAAATGTGTATTTAGCTGTAACTCATTAACGCGTTGTTCGATTTCACTCATTCTTTTTTTGTTAGAAAGGTAGTACTTTATTTATTGTTCCGTAAATATTTCAAGGTCATAGGTTTTTTAGTTCAGAAATGACTGACATTACAATCCTCGGTATTGGGTTCAAATAACTTGGGACCCGGATCTTTGAACGTACGGCTTATTTTAAACTGGTGCGCGTTTAAATTTATGTTTGTCGTTCTGTCTATTTATCTCCGAAACGGCTGGATCGATTTTAATGGAACTTTCAATGTTATAAGGAGTAACAGGCTACATTTAGTTTAGATACATAAAAGAATTATGGGATCCAATCCGATCCTATATAAAACCTATAAACACGCGAACGAAGTTGCGGGGGTCAGCTAGTAAAAATTATAAAAGGGAAAAGTAAAAAATGCGCTTCTTAAATCTTACCGAGACTCAGCATGAGTTCAATAAAAATTTCATTTCAAAAATTTCATTACCTTATTTATAATTCAGGACAATTGATCAGTTCAAATAAACTCAATGTATTTAAGTACATATTTGCAAAAACAAAATGCAAGTAAACAAGTTGTAAATAGAATTGTGCTTTATTTAGTTGAGCTTGCTAAACTTGTAGTCAAGTTTTGGCTTAAATCGAATAAACGTCAAATGCGGTTAAACTGGCCGCGGGTACAACTGCAACTGGAAAACAGAAACACTAAATTTCACCTACTATTTGTTTCACCACTAATGCCTCTAGCACGAGGTTGGATTCTTCAACCTTTCGAAGACCTTTCGAAGATAGTTTCGTGAATTACTTACGCTTTAATAACGACAGTGTAAAATTGACCTGTACAGTTACTTATTAGTTTCACGGTAGCAAGTATAGTTATCGGCATGCATTTAAATTAGACCTTGGACTACATGGAAGTCATTTCGCTACGCGGAAGATTGGATCTGTTTCGCTATGCGAAGCAGAGCGCGACGGGCGCAGCGTCCATGATAGGTTCGCTGTCATAATATCACGACATAATCTACCTCGCCCATTGGTTACCGATATCTTCTGAGAGTCACACACACAAAAATCTTTTGAAGTGTGAGTGGGCGTGTGTACGCGTGCGTAACTGTCCCCAATACTTTATCTCACACACCGAGAACTAAGCTGCTTGCTATATTACCATTTTTTTTTTAATTTTCGCTTGGGGCGTCAGCTGTTAATATATGGATGAGCATGATATAGACTTTCGTTAACTAGAAGAAACTCGTGCTAGTGGTACAGCGTCTTACCCCCGTATTTTAGTCCACCTGAAGCAAATATAGCGCTAGGTTTATTTATCTAAATAGTCATACATAGTTACGTCATTTTAAGCTCGAGCGGACTAAATTTTCCATAACTCATGTTTATTTTGACTCCTACACTCAAAATGCTTTCGGTATTTCCCGACAAAGTTTTAACGATTACCTACCTACTCGCGTATAATTTTCGTACATACGAAAACATTACGATATTTCCAAACTTATAGCCAAATAATGTGTTTTCTGTAAATGTTATTTACTATTTATGTGCTTTTGCACATGACAATTTCTTGGGTAGATGACACGCTTTTTACGTACCTACATGCGTCAAATTTTATGCGCAAATTGGATTTGTGAATGTACACAAAAGTATACCTAACCGTCTACCATGCCATGCCAGCTACAGTGTAACCTAATAAGCTGCGGTAGTAGTTATCTTGGCCAGTTATGTCTTGCTTGACGCGTTTTTGGGGTTCCGTAGTAAACAAGGAACCCTTATAGTTTCGCCATGTTCGTCCGTATGTCTGTCTGTCTGTCTGTCCATTCGTCCGTCCGTCCTCGGTTAATCTCAGAGACTATTAGTGCTAGATATCTGTAATTTGGCATGGGTATAAATATTAATCACGCCGACAAAGTGGTGAAATAAAATTTTGATATTTATTTTTTTAGGGTAGCTCCCCTACATGTAAAGTGAGGATGAATATTTTTTTTCTCGTCTACCCCATAGTGTGGGGTATCGTTGAATAGGTATTTTAAAAATACTGTGGGTGTGGGAACATTATTTTTCGATTTCTAGATCCGTTTGTAAAATATGATGTTTTAAAGTGCTAATTTTTATTAGAGTCAAGTGTCCCCCCTCCTCATCAGCCAAATGGCAGTATATAGGAACTTGAAAAAATTCACAGTAGTAGTATATATAATCAATTTTAAAGTAAAACTATCATGGCTAAGTAGGGTTCACAGGTTAAGGAGTTATATCTGTTTTACGAGGATTGTGACTACGGAACCCTACACTGCGCGTGGTCCGCCACGCACTTGGCCGGTTTATTTTCTATGCGTCATGTTTCTATCGCCACTCTAATAACAATATAGTCTAATTTTTGATTCGGTGAAATTCTGACAGTTGTCATTTAAATAGATTATATAATAGATTTAGTTACTTGTATGGAAAACAGGGTTACCACCTGAAGTTCGAATTTACCCTAAACTAAAGTAGGTACGTGAAGTATCTGTCAGGCATTTGTCACATCTACATGAGGCAATTGGTTTTTATTTATGTAAGTTTTGAATTTATTATCTTTTTTGTGGGAACTGTTTTATCTCTATGGTAACATTAAGAAACGTCAAAATTCCACGGAATTAAAAATCAGACTATAAGGTATTTCGACTCTTTAGGTTATAACGATTAATTGATATGAGATGTTAGTGGTGAATGCCGCGACTGAAGGCTTAACGCGCTTTCCGACGCATTCCGAGTACTGAGGATACTTACGGACAGGTCTTTGGACCTCCAAAATTACCCATCCAGTTACCGACTTCGATTAAGGACTTTTGACTAACGTTGCTTAATTTGCGTTAATCTGCAAAATGACCATACAGAGGCCATACTGCGTGTAAGAATGTCACAAGGGTGTACCAAATATTATATTATGTATAGAGGCTCTAACATACTAAGAGTACCTATACGATGACTTCTTATGACTTTATGACTCTTTTGGTACCGTCTTATGTGTATCAATATATACCTACTTATGTACCTATATAAAATAGTTTTCAATATCACTGTGTGAATATAAGAAAGCTGTGATAGCCTAGAATAGAATAGAATAGAATAGAAAAGTTTTTTATTCAAATAAACTTTTACAAGTGCTTTTGAATCGTCAACTGAATCTACCACAGGTTCGGAATGCAGTTCCAGCCGAGAAGAACCTGTAAGAAACTCGGCGGTTGCTCTTTTTTTAAAAATAACATTATAACAATTATTATTATTAATGTACATGATTGAAATGCCGTCTCGCGCATTGCTGGAACGAGTTAAATCCAAGCTTTTTTATCGTTTATATAATCTTCAATTGTATAATAAGCTTTTTTTTATGAGCATACTTTTAATAGAGTTCTTAAACTTGTGTAAAGGCAAGTCTAAGACATATTTTTTATTCAGATAACCTTTTACAAGTGCTTTTGAATCGACAAATGAATCTACCACTGGTTCGGAATGGTGCTTACAATTCTACACGTCAAAAAGGGCAGACAAAAGTAGCCCCATTTCCGACGGCGGCACCCGTTCACGAGCATGACGCATGATCCAGCCATTGCTTCGCTCAACCATATTTGAGGGAACGTAACAACCCGCACCACACGACACCACCACAGAAATGTTTAAAGAGAGCGTGACATACTTAGGCTACCCATAATTAAAGCATCGAATTGAACACCAATAATCGAATACTCCTCAAGTTATAATAGCGTATAAAGCGAATAAATTAAATCCATGCTTTTTTATCATTTACATAGTCTTCAATTGAATAATATGCTTTTTTCATGAGCACACTTTTAATAGAATTCTTAAACTTGTGTAAAGGCAAATCTAAGATTTGTTGTGGAATTTTGTTATAGAACATTACGCCCATTCCCACAAACGACTTTTGGACCTTTTTGAGGCGTAATTGAGGAATCACGAGTCTATTTCTATTTCTTAATTGCCTATCGTGTAATTCACACTTTTTATTGTAACTGTGAATGTTTTGCTTAACAAAAATTATGTCGTTATAAATATATTGAGAAGCTACTGTAAGAATACCTATTTCTTTAAATTTCTCTCGAAGGGAATCCCGCGGTTTTAAATTATAAATTGCGCGAATTGCCCTTTTTTGTAAAACGAAAATTTTTTCAATATCAGCTGCTTTACCCCACAGTAAGATTCCATACGACATAATACTATGGAAATATGCAAAATAATTAGTGGTTAGGACAACCGACTTCTAATCGGAGGTCGTGGGTTCGATCCCGGGCACGCACCTCTAACTTTTTGGAGTTATGTGCGTTTTAAGTATTTAAATATCACTTGCTTTAACGGTAAAGGAAAACATCGTGAGGAAACCTGCATGCCTGAGAGTTCTCCTTAACGTTCTCAAAGGTATGTGAAGTCTGCCAATCCGCTTGGCCAGCGTGGTAGACTATGGCCAAAACCCTTCTCACTCTGAGAGGAGACCCGTGCTCTGTAGTAAGCCGGTAATGGGTTGATCATGATGATGACGATGATGATGATGTGTGAATATTTATTTGTACACTGACATTAACAGAAAATAAGTGTGAATCCTCATTAATTTAATAAAAGTAATTTCAAAGTACAAAATAAGACAATATGCCTGTAGGTTTCATTGTTTAGACGCGAATTATTGCTTTAAACGCGAAAACTTTTTTCATCTCAACTTAAGCGTCTGAACACAATTCGTGAAGTTTTTTGTGGTCTCAAACAAAACAAGAGCTTCGCACGTAAAAAGTTAAGTTGGGAAAGATTTTTTTTGTCGGTTATGCTTTCAATATAAACGCCTAAGGAATATTAATTTACCAATATTACTAGCGACTTGCACTGGCTTCGCACGAGTAGTAATTACCCGCTATTATCGCACATTACATTGTTTTGTTATATCTCAAGGGCAACGTGGGTGGGTGACTTTTTCCGACATTCACAACAATTGTTGTCATATTTCAACCAATTTACCTTTTTATTTAACATCCTACTAATATTATAAATGTGAAAGTGTGGATGGATGTTTGTTACTCAATCACGCCGCAACTACTGAACCGATTTGGCTGAAATTTTGAATGGAGGTAGATTATGCCCTGACTTAAAACATAGGCTAGTTTTAAATTTTTTAATTTATAGTTAGGTAGATACTTGTTAAAGAATAAAATTGCAACCAAAAGTTTCCGTTAGGTATAGAGAATATATTTTCAAAAAAAAAAAAAATTCACTTTCTATAACAATGTTAGCTTCTCATATGACCTCAAAATAAAAAGCATGTGCTGACTTTACGAGTCCACAGGGCGCGAAGTAATTCCGCTTATCCGTAACCGCCGACCACTTAATTCCGGCCTGTGCCATTTACAGTATTCCCGTCCTCAACTTTAATTAACTTGCAGTTTTTATGGGTTTTTAAAATGTCTAGTTACTTTGTGTAATAATTTAGTAGTAAGTGTCAAGGAGTTAAGCGCATTTTACGTCGTAAAGAAAATGACAAATGCAAAGTACTTAAATGTGAATAATAGAAAAAAAAAAATAGCGACTTACCGACTTTTCTCAGCTTTCCGTGAATGACAAAAACACACATTGGATTCAATCGCTTTATTTCTTTACGATAACAGAGTTCTGTGTTTACAATCGATTAGTTAGTCAATTTGATCTTCATTCTCACGGGTTTCAAATCGTAAAGGACATAGAAAAGACTTTGCAATTGTACACGTACGGAAATTGTTGTGTGAAAAAGTATTTAAATTGGACTTTGCAGTTCTCGGTTATGTAGCCGAGTTTGTACTTAAATTGTATAAACGTCAAATGCGGTGAGAGTGGACGCGGTGCAAAGTGCTACAAGGGAAACCGACAACACTAAATTTAACCAGCCGTTTGTTTCACGGCAAGTGACTCTACTATTTAATTTCGCACGTTTTATAGAATGGATTGAATATAGGTATAGGTAAGCAAGTGAAAAATCACAATAGGTACCAATAGTTCCTAAAGTTTTTTATTTTACATTAACATATCTTCCGGTCCTTATCCTACGCTATGTGCACAACATGTCATCTTCTTTCACTCACTCTTATTATACTTAAGGCCTAGGCCGCACTGCGAAATTTATTCGCGCGAATTTATCGCAAAAGTCTGTGACATATGGGAATGTATGAAGCTGCACGCACATGCGATTTAAAATTCGCGAGAAAAATACATTAAAATGCGGAATATAAACCGCGCGAATAATTTTCGCAGTGCGGCCCCGCTCGAAGAAGATATATACTTAATCTTAGTATTATGGATACGTCAACGCATCATACATTACACGCATAGGTCAATATCCATTTCACACACTCCATTCATCTTTCATAATATATAATATATAATAAATAAAATTGAAGTGTCTGTCTGTAATTTCGAAATAACTACCACATATTAAGCTCATATGGTTATTTGAACGATACCATAACCGAATCACACGTTTTTAAAATTTTTGTCTGTCTGTCTGTTTGAACGGGCTAATCTTCGGAACGGCTGAACCGATTTTGATGGGACTTTCACAGACAAGTAGAGGATTAACCAAGGAGTAACATAGGCTACTTTTTAACCGACTTTCAAAAAAGGAGTTGTGTTGAAATCGCTAAGACGTACCTATGTTAAAAAACGCCCTGATAGGTATTTTCCCCCTGATAGGGGGGCGGGTGGACCAGAAATCTACTTATCCCTCAGGATTTGTGAAAAACCGAAATTCACGCAGGCGAAGCCGCGGGCAAAAGCTAGTCTTTCATAATATGCATATCGAACATTTTTTTAGTAATAATATGGTTAACTCAACCAAAACAAAACCAAGTTATTAAAAAAAGAGGAGTAAACGCAAGGAAAAACAATAATTTTATACTTGAATTCTCTTAAACATTTTTAACAAAAACTAGCTAATACCTGCGTGAACGTTCGCGTGGATTGAGGTTTTTAATTTCAAAAAATCTCCTGACATCTTTGAGCCATTCGTTTCTTTGATATACTAAATTCGATTTTCAATATCCTTATGATTATTTTATAAGTACTTACCTACTTATAGTTATTGAGATATTTTATTGTGATAGTATAGATCGACCAGAATCTCATGAAAAATAGGGAAATGAAATTCCAAGGTTAGCAACACTGCGGCTGCCCTAGCGATAAACAAAGTAACTGTAATTTTTTGTGAAATTGACTTTTTTGCATTAACAAAAGTTTTATGTCGAGTAGTTTTTACCACAATTTAATATTTCAAATAACTTGAACCGTTTACTGAAATTTAAATTGCCCAAACAAAGTAACTGCACACACTAACCCGGAATATAAATGCAAAAACCAAGTAAACAACAAGCACAACACAAAAACAAAGTAATTGGATGTTGATTACTTTGTTTTTGTATTTAAAATGCAGTTGCTTGATTTTTCGTTTCGTGAAACGATCCCAGGTAAGGTGTTCTGAATGTAATTACTTTGTTTATCACTAGGGCAGCCGAGTTAACCTAGTGTTGCTTACTTCAAAATTTAATTTCCCTATTTTTCATGAGATTCTGGTCGATCTATAGAAATATTAGTTAGCTAATGTTGCTAGTTGAGGGCGTGTTCTGTAAATCATTTGGAATTAACCATTACTTTAACTTATATGGCGGGACTAATGCACACTAATTACTCCGGCCTTAGTTTTCATCCTGTTTCTCAATTTCGTAGAAATTTCTGCATCGTGTTTACGAAACAGGATGGTCTAAAAGGACAAATTTTTGAGCAATTTCTATGTTTATTGCTACTTATCTCTAAATGCAGAATTAGAAGATTCGTTAGCATATTATTTGGTTAATTTTTTAAGTGTATTTCGAGCGATTTTTTCTTGATTCGTTTAATAATCCATACTAATATTATAAATGCGAAAGTTTGTCTGACTGTCTGCTAGCCTTTCACGGTCCAACTATGAGAACTATATTCAAAACAAAAATTAGGGTTTCGTTTTGTACCGTCGAATTTATAAATAAAACTGGCCAAGAGCGTATCAGGCCTTGCTTTTTTTGGGTTCCGTTCATAATTATGAACAAATGTAAGCAATATTTAATTTCCGAGCTAGACATCGCAATAAACCTTGAAAGAAAAATTCAAAAAATGTTCGTTTGTTTTGCTCACAGCTTACAAACTACTTTATGAATCATTGTTTTTAGTATTTGTTGCTTAAATACAATATAATATGGTACCTAATATATCAAAATTTCATATTCCTAACTGGCTTAATTTTGAGATAGCCCCCGTCACAAAAATGGTCTGAAACTGACACCTTCCATTTCCTTCCAGTGGCCATCAGCCCCCCCATTTCCTTTATGTTTTAAAAAGCAAAGCAAAAAATTTAAAAAAATATATATTCATACTCTACTTAATGAGTTCTACAATGATACCCCACAAGCTAGAGTTTAGGTTTTAGCTAGGTCCCTTTTTCATGTATGGGAGCCCCCCTGAAAAATAATCAGCTAATTCAATAGTTGGTTTTGGAATTCTTTGGGGTTTGGGTTAACATTCTATCTACATCAAATACCAAAATTTCAGGTTTGTAACTCATTTCGTCTACGAGCTAGAGACCTGTGACCTGCGGATAGACAGATAGACGGACAGACAGACAGACGGACAGACAGACAGATAGACGGACAGACAGACAGACAGACAGACAGACAGACAGACAGACAGCAGAGTGACATTAATAGGGCTCCGTTTTTACCCTTTGGGTACGGAACCCTAAAAAGGTAATCTATATAATGTAGGTGGTTATTCAAACAAATTATACTAACAGTATTTCGTCAACTCTGAATGGGCATAACAAGGGAGAAGCATTTTTATGGCTCTTTGTTATCGATACCTTTTATACAAACAACAAAAATGTACAAAGGTATATTTATTGTAACTTTGATCTGAAATCCATACACTTCGGGGTATTGTTTGTTTTGCAGGGGATTTATCTATAAATATTAATTTTACTTGAGGTAGTATTGTTTTTGGAATTATAAACGACGACGAACCAAATGTTTGCGTAACAAAACAAAGATCAAAAGAGCCAATCGAAGGACGCAAAAAAATATTTTTCTCGGATAAAATGCCATCTTATTTGAATGAAAAAAAAAACTTCTAGTAAGTAAAATAATATGACGTGACCATTGTGAAAAAATATGATAAGTAACAGGTCTAAATCTATTGCTATCTTTTTCACAATGCTCCCCTCGGTAATGGATATATTTGGACTATATTTGGATTATATTTGGACCTTTCATTTTAGTTCAGAGAATGTGTAAATAAGATTTAGGTGCTTTTTAGCTACAATTGCATTAATTTCAAAGTTTTAATATATATATTACCTACTAGAGAATGCCCGCGGCTTCGCCCGCGTGAGTTTCGGTTTTTCACAAATCCCGAGGGAAACATGGATTTCCGGTTCCCGCTCCCTTTTCCAACTTTTATACCTACTTTCAAGAATGTTTTCTATAGTAATCTACCTATAGCTGTAGTATTTCAGTTTTTTCAAAATCCCGTGGGAACTGTGGCTTTTTCCAGGATAAAAAGTAGCCTATGTTTTAAGTCAGAGCATAATCTATCTCCATTCAGCCAAATCGGTTCAGTAGTTGCGGCGTGATTGAGTAACAAACATCCACATTTATAATATTAGTAGGATGTATACATATAGGCATAAGTAATAATAAATTGAGGCATTTAGCTCCCTGGATGTGTTTGCTGAAAACATAATAACATTTGAACATAGTAACAGTTTACGTTGGGAAGGCAATTTTCATAATGTAGCTTTTCAACCGTAGTCTCATATAACGGTCTCCTGGGAAAGAAATTTTGGTGCAGATTTTAGGCTCACAGCCTTAAGTGCTAGTCTCGTGAAAGTAGTTAAGTAGGTACTACTAGCTTTTTCCAGACGAGAGAATTCACATAATATTTCAAGGAGTTTTCTCAATTTTCTCTATGATTCCTGCTCTTAACAAAAATGATATGAGACTTCTAATAGATGCTATCTAGAAATAAATAGCTTTTATAATACTTGACTTTCGAACTATATAGTTAGTCTACGATTACCTTAGAGTTAATGTTATATATTTGAATTTTTAATATAATATACTTCAATAATACGGCGAAAAGGGGCTAAATCTCGTCATTACAGTGAATATTAGGTCCTTTTTGTTATACTACGGGAGGTCAAGGTTCAATTGAAAAAGTCATTTTATACCGACTGGAAATTTTAACAACAATAGTTTAGACCTAACCCATCACAGCTCCGAACTTCAGCTGCCGCACCAGTGGTGGAGTTAAGAGTGAGAGCATGTGAAAGTGCTTGAAAATCAAAGCGCTCCGAGTGATTTTATCCCGCACCAAAATAGTCTTAAATCATTGTTTCAATCATTTTTGATACAGAAACAATATTCAGCTGCAGCGCCGAGGGTGGGTTATACTTCCGCTACGCGCCTGAAGTGCATTAAAATTTTGAAAAAAAAAAAGTTATTTTATACCTTATGAAATTTATGCAGCAGAATTTTCACACTTTTAAAATAATAAAGAAAATCTTCAGCTGCACTCAAGGTGGGGGAAAGACCTTCAGTCAGCGTGATAAACATTTTGCGCGCTCAGTGCATTTAGCCTAGTAAATCTAGGAAAAACATCCTATAGTTTTAAAAATTGGCCAAATGTATTTTTTGGGCCTTCCTCTTGAATATATCCGAAAACCCCATATGGGGGGTGCGTAACCAGCCGCCATTTTTAATTTTGTCCCTTTTTTCGGTTTTTTTCTCATATCACGAAAATCTCTACAAATAGCATTATAATTACTTCTGACAAAAGTTTTAATATACAATTTGCCACAAATTTGTTCTCTTGCATTTTTACTCTAAGTTTATTACTTTAGGAGATATTGGGTGTTTAAGGGTATTTTAGGTCCCTTTTTCGTTTTTTTTGCTCATATCTCGAAAATCTCTACGAATAGCATTATAATTACTTCTGACGAAAGCTTTTGTATAAAATTTTCTACAAATTTGGTTCCATGCAGTTTTACTCTAACTTTATTACTTTAAGAGATATAGGGTGTTGAAGTTAATATTTGAGGCCCTTTTTTGGTTTTTTGCTCATATCTCGAAAATCTCTATGAATAGCATTATAATTACTTCTAAAAAAGTTTTAACATAAAATTTTGTACAAATTTTGTCATGATCATTTTTACGCTAAGCTTACTACTTTAGGAGTTATAGGGTGTTTAAGTTAATATTGGAGGTCCCTTTTTCAGTTTTTTGCTCATATCTCGAAAATTTCTACAAATAGAAATTTTCGAGAAATATACCCCGGACATTCGCCATTTTGTGGCGGCGGCTATTTTGGACCGATTTTCATCAAACATAGCTAAGAACACTTCCGACTAATTCACCTTTTTAACAAAAAAAAAACCGCAATGCGGTTTTTTTGTTTGAAATGCATAAAAATGAACAGGACCAAATTTGTAGAAAATTTCATATTCAAACTTTTGTCCGAAGTAATTATAATGCTATATGTAGAGATTTTCGAGATATGAGCAAAAAACTGAAAAAGGGACCTCAAATATTAACTTAAACACCCTATAACTCCTAAAGTAGTAAGCTTAGCGTAAAAATGACCATGACCAAATTTGTACAAAATTTTATGTTAAAACTTTTTTTAGAAGTAATTATAATGCTATTCATAGAGATTTTCGAGATATGAGCAAAAACCCAAAAAAGGGCCTCAAATATTAACTTCAACACCCTATATCTCTTAAAGTAATAAAGTTAGAGTAAAACTGCATGGAACCAAATTTGTAGAAAATTTT